>JAHVYB010000250.1:0-58716 GCA_020623695.1 Calonectria henricotiae
AACGAGAAGAATAATGAAAAGGGAATAAAGTGGATTGTAGATTGTTGTTTTTTTTCTCATTTGGGTTTTAAGAGTGACTAAATAACACAAAAAAATATATGAAAAAAAGAATGTTATTTTATTTATAAAATCTAAATAAATAATAAATAAGAAAGTATTTTATTTATATATATATAGGTTAAGTTGAATAATTAAAAAGGGTTTTTTTTTTTAAAAAAAAAAAAAAAAAAAAAAAAAAAAAAGAATAGATAATAGGCTAAGATATATTAAAGCTACTAATAATCTACTTAATTAATAAATACTTTATAACTAAGCTTACCTTTCTATTGCCTAATTATAAGTAGCTATAAAGAAAAGATATAATAAGAAATACTATTTAGTAGAATTTAAGGTAAGAGACTAGGTTTAGCTAGAACTAACTAATAATAGATATTCTATTATAGATAACTAAGTTCCTAAACTTAAGGAAAAATATATAGATTTATATTAAGTACTAGAAAGAATAGGCTATTTAGTATATAAACTAGAAATAAAGGATAATATAAATATCTACCTAATTATTTTAGTAGCTTACTTTTCCTAGGCTACTCCCCTAAAATACTATCTAGGCTTAGTTAATATAAAGGAAATATAACTAGGGTAATAGAGAAATAAATATTAATACTAAGAGCTAGATAAAATACTAGATTATTATATAACTAAAAAAGAAGGCTATAAAATATATAAATATATTATAGTATAGAAAGGATATCCTAGTAATTTTAATATTTAGATTAATTAGAAAGTAATTAATATTATTAAAAGTATTATTAAGTTCCATAAAAAACTCTATAAATATAAGAAATTAATAAATTAATTAAGATAAAATAATAGAGGATTATTATTATCTTCCTAAACTAGGAAAAAAGGACCTAATATCTAGCCTAATAATAAGAAAAGTATCTCTATAATAATTAATAAATTAGTAAAAAGAGGCAAAGAATAGCTAAGAAAGAAACCTTAATTAGTAAATAAGTACTTAATAAAAAGAAATAAAACTAGCAAGGAAATTCTAAATTATAAGGAAGGATTAATAGGACTAATTCTAAATAAGAGGATTATTTACTAGATAAGGTAATAATAAAACTAATAGAAGGAATAAGAGGCGCTAAATATTATTCCTAGGATAGCCTTACTACCTATATATAAGGAAATAATACCTTATTATATATTTCCCCTTAGTTTACTATCCTATAAAAACTATAAAAAAAGCACTAATAATAAACTATATTTCTTTACTAACCTCTTATTACTAATTAATAAGATAAATACTAGCTATATTACCTAAGATATAGCTTAGGCTATACTTACTAAAAGATATATTTAAACCCTAAGAAGAAAAGGTATATTATTATAAGGGGAAATCTAGGCTATATTAGGGCACTATTTAAGCACTATAATAGCCCTAGCTTTAGAAATAATAAGATAACTAAGTTAAGCTAGTACTAGGTAAACATAGTTATATGCTCTAACTAATTGCCCTAGGAGCCTAAGTAAATAATAATATTTTATTTACTTTTTACCTAATAAGAACTAATTTTAACTATTAATACTATTCTTATTATAATCCTTTTAATTATATCTAATTTAGGATTATTTTATATTAATCCCTTTTTTAATAAGTACCTATCTAAAGATCTTAATTATTATACTACCTTTTATAAACTATTAAAATTATATTAATAAAAGCTTAATTTCTCTAGATATTAACAAGTATTAGAACTTTATAGCAATAAAAATAGTATTCTTGCTAATAGAAAAAGCAAATACTTTTTATATTAAATATATAACTTCCTAGCCCTATATTAATTATACTAATAATATATAAAAAATATTAGATTTAACTCTATAGATAGCTATATTAATAAGGAACACTAGATCTATTACTATTATATACCTAATAATCTATATTTATTAACCAGCTAGCTTATATACTACCTTACTACTAAAAATACTCTTTTTATACTCTAAGTTACTCCTTAGCAAAATAACTATACCTTTCCTACCTTATATTTAATATAAAAATAAAACCCTAATATTAAAATAGTCTTATTTATTAAAGAAGTTAATACTTTCTTTAATAAAAATAATATTATTACTATAATCTTATATATTATAATTACTAATATACCTATTTATAACTAATTTAGAAGGTATCTTTTTACCCCTTAATATACTTACTATTTTACTATTACTAAAGCTATACTCTTAATTAGTTAATAATATATATATTTTAAGATTTATAAAGATTAAGTAAAAGAGAACCTTCTACTAGCCCTTTACTATATAAGCAATAAGAGATAGCTAGACCTTACTAACCTAGCTAGAACTATTACCAATATAATAAAATTACTTAATATTCTAGCTAAGTCCCTTTAAAAGCTCTATAAAAGTACTTAAGAAAATTTCCTATATACTTAGGAAGATATAATAGTAATTTATAATACTATAGGTAGATTTACTTAAGCTAAGAAGTTCCTAGATTAGATCTATACCTAATATCTAAAGAATAAAAATATCTAAGATACTATAGGCTTAGCCCTATAAGGTATTATACTTACTACTCCCTAATAAAAAGTAAATAATACTTTTATCTTATTCTATTTAAATTTAATCTTATCTATACTAGCTAAGGCCTTAGAGAATTTACTCTTTATTATAGCTATTACTAAAAAGCATAAGATAGATAGTATCTTTATACTTATATCTAAATATATTATTATAGTATGACTAAGGGTCTAAGAAGTCCCTATAATAGATATTAGGGTATATTTTATAGTTATTAATTATACTATAGAGACTAAAGGAAATAAGTTCTAATATATCTAGGCAGTAATTATTTACAATAAATATACTATCTTAGGTAATAAGAAATATATAGGCTTTATTATATATTTCTATACTTAATATTAGAAAAATATTTACCTAAATATTACCCTTTTATATATTTTATAACTTGCTAATATTAGCTAGTTAATAATCTTATATTTTAACTATAATATTTATATTCCTAATAAAAAAGATAATTATATAATTAACTTAATTAATACTTCCTATAAATATATCCTAATATACTAAGCTAATACCCTAGGGCCCTTCCTTTATACTAAGATAATTACCTTTAATACCTATAGCTAAGCTAATATATAACTAGCAAAATAATCTATTAAATAATACCTTACTTATCCTAGCAATAAAGAATATATTTTATAACTTATTACCTTATAGAGTACTATTAGCTTATAAATAAATACTTACTAGGCTATTTATCCTATAAGTAGATAACTTATTATTCTTATAGGTAATAAACTAAGTGCCTTAAAATAAAGTAATATTAATAGGAATATTATATTAGCTATAAAAGCTTCCCTTCCTCTAGTCTAACTATTAATTACTCCTAGTAAGCTATCTTTAGGTCCTACTCTATTAGAAGGAAACCTTACTAATTAAATATAATTACTATAGTTAATAATATTATAATTAGTAATCTAATCTTACTCTAAAAAGTACTAATAGGATATAGATTCCTACCTTATCTTAATAGTAATTTATTATTATTATAATTATTTATACTTTTATACTTTACTCTTTCCTTTATATTAATTATATATAAATACTATTCTTATTTCTAGTACTTATATATTACCTTAATTTTATTAGTTTACTAAGTATATCCTAATAATCTCTACTCTTTGCTTATTACCTCTACTTTTAGAGTTATATTTAACTTTCCTTAGTAGCCCTTACTTCTAAGGCTATAAATAGCCTTATAATTATCCTATTAATAGCTCTTATCTCTAGGTATAGCTTAATACTAAACTAAAGGTTAATCTACTATAATTACTTAGTATATACCTTTTATATAAAAAGGGCTAGCCCTAGCTTACTCCCTAGTATATATTAAATAGCTAAAAGAATTCTTAATTTATAATCTTCTTTCTTCTTATCTGCTTATTATTATATATCTATATTATTCTATTCTTAATTATCTTATTCCTCCTCTATCTATAGAAAGCAATATAATATAACTAGTATACCTAATTATAATTATAACCTTAGGTCTATATATTCTAGTATAGGCTGTAATTTTGCCTAATAATCCTATAACCCTAGAAATCTTAAGTCTAATTAAATCCCTAGTAATATCTAATCTTATTATAACTAGCCAAAGAATTACCTATATAAGTAATAATAAGGGTATTATTATTTTTTTATTATAGGGATTTTATTATAAATAAAGGCTAGTATTATTTACTATAGAGAATTAGAGATTATATAGATTTATTAATAAGATAAGGATAGACTTTATACTAATATTAATTAGAATTAAGTAGGATATAGAATCTATCTTTCCTATTATAGCTAGAGATATATATATATATTACCTTTTCCTTGATATTTCCCCTTAGGGTAAGCTAAGGTAAAATTACAAAGAAATAGATACTTTCTATTAAAGGGATAATAAGGTCCTTTAGCTAAAGTATTATTATAACTTAATTATAATTTCCCTAGGAAGAAGAATAAATATTATATTATAAGAATCTTAATTTCCTTATAATTTCCCCTTACTTTTTTTAGTAGAAAGATAAAGGGGAATTAGAATATAATTATAGAAATATAAAAGGAAGGTAAAAGATAGAATAAGAATAGAGAATTAAATATTAAGAGAGATTAGATATTTAATATACTATTTAATCTCTAGTTTATAAGACTTTATTTAAATCAGTCGAGGGCACATAGAGTGCCCTATTTTTACCCCTTATTTCAGAGCTTGCAAGGTTAATTGCAATATCTAGATATCTCTCTTTAGTATATCTTTTGTGCCTATATCTAATATCTCTTTTTTAGGGCCTTATTAATCTATAGAAAGCTCTATTAATTAGTATTAGATTTTAAAGGGAATGGATAAGTAATATTATATTAGTGCTATTATAGGGGGTTAGGTTAGTATGTTTAATAATGCTTAATTCTCTATTTAATCTAGCTATTATAAATTATATTAGTAGTTTTCCTAGGTTATATAACTTAGTAGCTTGCTGCCTAAGGTAGCTAGTCCTATAACTAACAGGGTTATAATACTACTATTTATAATATTTATATTATTTTTCTTTTTATTTAAAATAAATACCTTAGAATACTTAACTTTATACTTAAATTAATTAATAAAATTTATATTTCTAAGTATAATAGGATTTTTTTATAATTCTCCTCTTTTCCTCTTTTTAGTTAGCTAAGAGGGAGAGAGTACTATAGTATTTTTTTAGGGTTAATCTTTTCTTCTTTTTTATATTAATAGAATTATTATAGGTTTAATTATAGGTTTAGTTATAGGTTTATTATTTAGTTTTAGTTTATCTTTATAGATTATTATATCTTTGCTTATTAGAATCTTTATTAATTCTAGGGGAACTATATCTTAGTTAGAATCTTTATAGAATAGCTTAATAATAGTTAATTAAAAATTTATAGGTCCTCTTTATCCTTTGATTATATATATCTCTCTATTAATTATAATTAGTATCAAGGTATAAAAGTGATTTATATCCCCCTAAGGAGAGGGATAGCTTAATAAGGTAATAATACTAAGGAGTATATTAAACCTTTAGACTTTTAAATCCTATAATATAATTGCCCTTATGCTTATAATCACCTTAGAAGCCTAAAGATAATATAAAATAAAAACTATAAAGCTTTCTTTAATAGAAATAAAATATAATAAAAAGATAGCTTTCCTAATAGCTAGAATTAGTATATTTTAATATACCTATAAATATACCTATAAATATACCTATAAATATACCTATAAATATACCTATAAATATACCTATAAATAATATTAATTAAAATATTATTCTAATACTACCTTATTTATAAAGGTAATATCCTTCTTAAATCTAATTTTATATATAGATATATATATTAAGAGATCTAGGCTACTAATATTTAATTTATTATAGTAGATAAATATTACCTTAATAAGGAAATCTACTATTTATAATATTAAAGTATTATATATTCTAAGGATAAAATTAAGCTTATTTTTTAGGAATATAAGCTACTTAAGAGAAAAGGCCTTAATAGTAATAATATTAAATTTATTACTTAATAATAAGATATACTAAAGCTAATATTAAACTATTAATTATTTATAAAAAAAAGACCTAGCCTAAATAACTCTTAAAAAAGATTTATAGAGAATATAAATAGTAATAATAAATAGCTTAATAATTTAATATAAATAATTAAATTTAAAATAAAATAAATATAAAAAAAAGGAATTAATAAAGAAAGGGAGGTCCTACTAGAATCTATAAATTACTATAGGATTATAATATAATAAAAATATAATAAGATAATTAGTATATATAGCTTAGTCTATCTATTCTTTTCTTACTATATATAAACCTATAATTGCAAAGGTAGGCTTAGAATAGCTAAGATATTAGGGCTATTTTAAATAGTAAGTACTTTAGTAATCTTTCTTCTATTATAAATATATTATATCTTTTTTATTACCTTTTAAATAATCTCTATATATTTTATTATTTCTAGTAATAGTATAAAGTTATTTATTATCCTTAGATATAATCTAAATATAAGGAGTATTAGTATTATAACCCAGAACTAACTTACTCTAGAATCAAACTACTATACTAATAGAAATCTAGATAAAGACCTACTTTTTATTATTATTAGTAGGGCTTATTACTTAGTATAATAACCAATTAGAAGGTATAGCTTAGAGTATATAGTCTTAGCACTAGGGCCTTAGATACTCCAAGGGCTTACTTATACTAGTATATATTTAAGACTTCTAGGAGTTATTATTATTAGGGTATAATTTAGCTTTTAATATAATTTAATTACCTTTAATTATTTACTTTAACTAATTAATTTATTACTAAATATAATATACCTTTATTATATTTTTACCTTTTATATAGACCTAATATACCTAATCTATCCTATTAATATAAACTAATAATATAAATAATATCTCTTTATTAATTAGCCTATAAAGCACCTACCCTTAGCCCTTTAATACCTAGCTACTAAAGCTTTACTATTTCCTCTATTAGAGCTAGGACTAAACTATTATATATTAAAAGCTTTTATTTAGTGGATTACCTATATTAATCCTATATAATATTATTATAATAGTATTTTAATCTATTGTATTAGGACTATCCTAATCTAAGGGGAAGAGTACCTTTACTTTTAAAGCTCTAGTTAATAATAAAAGTATAAAAGAGGCTAAAACTAATAATAGAGAGGATAAGCAAATTAAGGCTATATAGTATAAGAATAAATAACTTAATAATACTATATATTAGCTTATTAATGATTTATAGCTTAGTAATAAATACTTTATATATATAGAGATAGTATTATAGAATGCTCTTAATATAATAAATGTTCAAAGGATTAACCTATAGCCTATAAGCTTAGTAGGATTAGAATTCCTAATAAATATACCTATTATATAGCTACTTATTATATTACTTATTGTGCTTAGTACTATATTAGTACTAGTGGTCTATTAAAAGGACCTAGGAGAAACAATTAAACCCCTAGAACCCTTTAAGTGGAATAATTTAGTAATAACCTTATGTAAATAGATTATATTATTAAGATCCTATTATTATTACTTCCTATAGTATCTTATATAAGAAGACCTTAAGGTCTAATATATAATTAGATATATAGAAGGTAAGGCATTATATAATATAGAACTATATTTAAGTGATTTTATTTATTACTTTCTAGAGGAATAGAAGGAAGAGATATAGAAGATATTTACTAGTTTTAATTACTTTAAAGAGAAAATTATTAGCTTATATAGAAAAATTAATAAGAAATAAAAGGCTATCTAGAAACTCTGAAATCTAACTTAAGGAGGCTCTTATAGTTCTTATTTATCCGATTTTAGGTATTATATAGCGAAAGTTAACTAGGATAATAAGGCCCTTATTAATAAATTCTATTATAGCCTAAAAGAGGATATATAGGATAAGATATATAAGAAACTTAACCTACCTACTTACTTTAATAAGTATATAGTATTAGCTATCTAATATAATACCTACTTATACTAAAGGTAATAATAAAAAAAGATAGGGAAAAGAGCTACTTAATCTACTAATATAGGGCAAAAAAAGAACCCTTTAACCTTCTATAGGATAGCTTTAGGACCTATAGAACTTAGTAATACCTAATAAGGAAGAGATCTTTCTTAGATAACTTATTAGAATTATAGTAAGAAAGAATATACCTTTTATAAGTATTCTAAGCTTAATATTAACTAATAATTTAAATCTATTCTAGAAAGCAAAAGATAAGTTAATTTTATATATACTAAGAAAGAACCCTAAATAGTAATCTAGATAATTAGAAAGATTACTAAAGGGACTTCTATACCTAAGGGAAAATTAATTCCTATAATTAGAAAAACTCTTATTATAATTAAGAAGTAAGATCTATTATTAATTATTATAAAAAATACTATATACTCCTTATATTAGAGTAATAAGAGTGGTAGGATTATAAGGAAATAATGCCTAAGATAGCCCCTTAGAACTATAAGCTATAATAATAAAGCTATAATTCTAATAGGCTACCTTTTAGCCCTTTTTATAGAAAGGAGCTACTAAAAGAGCTATTTACTAAGTCTCTATATACTACTAATAGTAAGAAGCCTAAATAGCTTAAAATAAAAGTATATATTAAAGGGTAATAGTATAATACTATAGTGGATAGTAAAGCTAAAATAAATTATATTTACCTAAGAATTATAAACTAACTTTAGCTATTATAAAAGGATAAGATAGACCTTTATATAATATTAAACCTAGAAGGTACTATATTTAACTATAAGAATGGAGTAATTAGCTAAGAGATTAATTACCTTAAGGTCTTTATAAATAAGAAGAACTATAGTATCTCCTTTAATATTATTAATACTAGGATATATAACCTAGTCCTAGGGTACCTATAGTTATACTAGTATAATCTATATATTAACTAGTATATTAGCTAAGTATAAGTACTCCTAGAGTATAATATAGCTAGTAATATAAATAATAATAATTTAAGATCTCTAATCTCTAGTATTGACTATATAAAGGCTATATATAATAATAGTTTACTACCAAAGAAAATATAGTATAAGCATAAGGCTAATCTAAGGAGAAAATAGCAAAGAGTTATTACCTATCTCTATGCATAGTTCTAATAATTTAATTAGAACCTTTAAAAGATAAAGGAAGATACTACTAATAATTAACTAAATAAAATACTATTATAATACTATATCTATAAATAGTTATTTATAAATAAACTTAAGACTAAAATACCTAAATTTAGTTAATAGGATTATAAAATCATATTAAAGGAAGAAATAAGTACCTATTTCTTCCTAATTTATAACCTTAATTAAGTAGAACTTAATACTCTTAAGGAGTATATTAAAGATATACTATAAAAAGAATATATATAAGTATTAAACTCTAAAGCTAGTTATCTAGTAATATTTATTTTAAAGAAGAATAGAAAACTTTGCCTTATTATAGACTACTAATAGCTTAATAATATTACTATTAAAGACTATATACTATTATCCCTTATTAATAAGATAAAGGATAGGCTATACAAAATAAAGTGGTTTACTGCACTTAACCTAAAGGGAGCCTATAACCTAATATATATTAGGAAAGGAGATAAATAGAAAACCGCCTTTTGAATAAAGTTTAGGCTATTTAAGTACTTAGTAATACCCTTTGGACTTATTAATATACCAATATCCTTTTAGAGGATAATTAATAATATATTATAAGAATACTTAGATATCTTTATTGTTTACTACCTAGATAATATCCTTATCTTCTTAAAAAATAAAGAAGATTATAAGTAATATATCTACTAGGTTTTAAAAGCCCTTTAAGATATTAATCTATTAATTAAACTAAAGAAGAGTATATTTTATACTAAAGAAGTGGAATTCTTAGGATATATTATATTATATAATAAGATCTAAATAGACCCTAAGAAGATTGCTATAGTAAAGGACTAGAAGGAACCAAAGAATCTTACTAAGGTATAATTATTCCTTAGATTTGCTAATTATTATTATAAATTTATTAAAAACTTTAGGTAAATAGTAAGGCCCCTTACTACTTTAATAAAGAAAAAAATACCTTTTATCTAGGGATTAAAAGCATAAGAAGTATTTAATTAATTAAAAAATACTATTATAGCTAAGCTAGTACTTATAATATTTAACCCTAATTAACTAATTAAATTAAAAATAGATACCTCTAATTATACTATTAGAGCCTAGATTAGATAAAGAGATAATTAAGGGAAACTATACCCTATTATATTTTACTTATATAAGTTATAAGGAGCTAAACTTAATTACCTTATTTATAATAAGGAATTTTTAGTAATTATTAATACCTTTAAGGAATTCTAATAATATCTCCTTAGAAATTACTATAAGATTATAATATTTATAGACTATAAGAATATATCTTACTTTATAATTACTTAGAAGCTTAGTAAATAATAATTATAATATACTAAATATTTATCTAAATTTAACTATTATATTATATATATTAAAGGCACTAAGAATACTTAAGTAAATACTATTAGTAGATACTCTAATTACTATAAGGAGAAGAAGGTAACTATAGAAAAGTTATTATAATATATACCTTAGGGCAACCTTAAATAGGCCCCTATTAGTAGTATAATAATTAAGAGTAAGAAGATTATAATTATAATCTAAAGGGAAGGATAATAAGAGAATTATACCTCCCTTAGATACTAGAAACTATAAAGGCCAACTTCTAAGAACTATAGGCCCCTTAGAGTAACTATAGGTAGCTATAGTTCTTATAGGCCTATAAACCAAGCTAATAAGCTTATTATCTTAGTAAAATAAGACAATCCACTCTTATATAGGATTAAGGAGTATAATAAGGCACTCTTAGAAGATAAATAGATAATATACCTATAGGTTCTGGACAAACTATAGGATAATCTAATTAGAGAAATTTATAAATATCCTTTAAATAGATATAAAGGTATAAATAAAACCCTTAAATAAGTTAAATAGATATTTTCCTTTAGTTATATAAAGAGAAAGGTAGAAATTATTATTAAGTAATATTTACTTTGCTAATAAATAAAGTTACTATAATATAAGCTATATAGTAAATTATAGCCTATTTTAATTACTTTAAAACTATAGGAATTAATTACTATAAACTTTATTACTAATTTACTATTATTAATAAATCCTACTATTAGTAAGTACTATAATACTATTTTTATTATTATTAATTAATTTATAAAGTTTACTTATTATATCCCTTATAAAAAGGCTATAAATAAAAAGTAATTTACTTACCTTTTCTTTTGATATATAGTTATAATACATAGACTACTAATTAAGATTATCTTAGACTATAGATAGCTATTTATATCTAAGTTCTAGTAAGAACTAATAGCCTTTATAGGTCTATAGTATAAGCTTACTATTACTTTCTAATCCTAGGTTAATAGATAAACTAAGAGGTAAAATCAGGAGATTAAGTACTATTTATAATACTATATTAATTATAAATAAATAGATTAGGTAAAAAAACTACTAATTGCTTAGCTTGCTCTTAATATATCTTACTAGTTAAGCATTAAGACTATACCTATATTTACTAACTTTAGATTTACCCCTAATATATTTTATACTAAACTAGAAGGACTAATTAGAGTAAAAGTACTACTTAAATCTAAATAAATATAGTAGTTATATACTAAGATAAAGATAAAACTTAAATTTATTTATATATAAATAAAGAAATATTATAATCCTAAATAAATAAAAGGTCTATCCTTTAAGGAGGGGGATATAGTCCTCCTAGCCATAAAAAACATTACTATAAAATAATAAAATAAAAAACTTAATCTTAAGTATATTAATCCTTACCCTATAAAAAAGAAAATCTCATAAAACAATTATAAACTTAATCTACTAAAAAATATTAAGATTTATCCAATCTTTTATATTTCCTTACTTAAATCTATTACTAATATTATTATAATAAATATAGAATTATATATTAAGCTAGCAATTAAACTATAGAAAGAATATACTATTAAAAAGATCCTAGAAAAAAGTATAATAGATAGAAAAGTATATTATTATATAAAATAGAAAGGATATACTAAGGAAATATAAAAACCACTATAAAACCTTATATACTACTTAAAGAAACTAGATAAATTCCTTTGTAAGAAATAATAATTAAATTATTATTAAGATAAATATTAGCTTAGTCTAGCAAGGATACTAATAATCAAGCCTTAACTAATTCTACTATAGAAAGACTAACTACCTTTAGATACTCTTCTATCTTATCTAATTACTTAAGCTTAGTAAATATTATTATTACCTAGGACTATATAGCTAATATTACTATCTAAGCACCTTTAAATACCTTTTATAATACCTTAAAAACCTCTTATAATACTTTAAAAGATATATATAATAATCCTAATTACTTTTTTATTTTATCTTATTACTTATATAACTTCTTTATTTTCTAAACTACCTAAGATACTTTACTTATTAGTATATATAAAAATAAGAAGGACCCTAGCTATACTTATAGATTATAAAATCTAAATCTACCTAATTATAAGGTATATAACCTAAAATATACTTATTATACTAGGTAGAACTAGACCTAAAAATACACTTATAATCTATCTATAAATACTACTCATAGGAAGGCCCCCTAGCACTAAATAAACCTATATAAAATAACAAATCCTAATTCTTATACCTCTTTTAAAGGGATTCCTTTAATAAAATTTAATAAGGTATAGTATTAGTAAAGATAAGGAGATATAAGGGATATACTTACTAAGTAGAGCTATAGAAGAAGGGAGGAAAAAGCTAAAAAGATAACCTATAATAGTCTTAAGGATAAGACCTTTAGAGGGGAGGCATTATATTATAATCTAGAACCAATTTACTCTGGAATTAAACTACTATACTAATAGAAGTCCGGATAAAGACCTACTTTTTATTATTATTAATAGGGCTTATTGCTTAGTATAATAACTAATTAGAAGGCATAGCTTAGAATATATAGTCTTAGTACTAGGGCCTTAGATACTCTAAGGGCTTACTTATATTAGTATATATTTAAGATTTCTAAGAGTTATTACTATTAAAGTATAACTTAGCTTTTAATATAATTTAATTACCTTTAATTATTTACTTTAACTAATTAACCTATTACTAGATATAATATATCTTTATTATATTTTTACCTCTTATATAGACCTAATATGCCTAATCTATCCTATTAATATAAACTAATAGTATAAATAATATCTCTTTATTAACTAGCCCACAAAGTGCCCACCCTTAGCCTTTTAATACCTAGCTACTAAAGCTTTACTATTTCCTCTATTAGAGCTAGGACCAGACTATTACAATTAGTATAAGATTATTAGGACCTATAGTATTATTTATAGCTTTAATTATAGCTTATAATACTTTCTTTGGTTTTACTAATAGGTCTTTTTTATAAATAATTATATAGGTATATTAAATTAGTTTATAATATTATTTAACTTTTCTAATTAAGTTATATACTTTAATAGATATAATATTAACTAAAGTACCTTTAACTTTTGCCTTTTAGTAGAATTCCTTTAAAATAAAGTTCTTTCTAGGGTTAGTAATAATCTAGTTTAGTAGACTTAGATATATATTAAATTAGTAAAATTTAATTGCTTTTTATATTATTATTATTAAAATATTAATAAGAAATTAGATAATATTAAATATAATTACCTTATTAACTATATATAGTATAAGCTTATTATTAAAGTATATAATATTAATAATAATATAATAATTAAAGTTATAATTATTATAAATTATAAACTTAAATTATTAAAGTACTTTTATATAAAGTTAATACTTTTTATAGATTTTATTAAGTTTCTTAATTACCTATTTCTTAATAAAATAACTAGCTTATATTAATAATTTATAGAGCTAGTTTATAGATAAATATTTAAAATAATAATAAATGTTAGATTCCAAAGGGAATGGATAAGTAATATTGTATTAGTACTATTATAGGGGGTTAGGTTAGTGTGTTTAATAATGCTTAATTCTCTATCTAATCTAGCTATTGCGAATTATATTGGTAGTTTCCCTAGGTTATATAACCTAGTAGCTTGTTGCCTAAGGTAGCTAGTCCTATAGCTAACAGGGTTATAATACTGCTATTTATAATACTAGCACTTTTTCTTTTATATATTAAATAATATACCTATATATAGCATTTAAATATATCTAATAAGCAATAAAAAGGGAATATATATTATTACTAAATATATATACTTAAATAATATAAAGAGGAGTATATATCTCTTTCTCTAGCTATATTATATAGGCTTAACTATATATATTACCCTCTATTACTTATATTTAACCTATTCTTTAATATAAATTATAGCTTTATTTATATTAATAAGTTATTCTAATACCTTATTTAGGTTTGCCTTAGTTATTATATCTATGGGGTTATTATTACTATTAATCTATTTAATCTTATAAATTTTATATCTCTTATATAATTAATATAAAGCTATAATATTAATTATTAAGCATTTCTCCTTTATTATACCTATAATATTAATTATTAAGCATTTCTCCTTTATTATACCTAGTTTAATAAGATACTTAATAATTATAAATAAATGCACTTTTAATTTCCTAGATATTTAAAATCTAGCCTAAATTACTAATTTTCTATGACTTTTTAAACCGTTTTACGTAGTATCTATTAACCTTTGCATTTCTTTTTAGCCCTACTTTTATTGTCGTGGTTCTTAATAAACCTTATAGTGTCTATAGTCCTTTCTAGCTACTGATTATACTGGCTATTATTAATATCTTCTAAGAACCTCTTTTCTTTTAGCTCTATATCCTTAAATTTACCTAAAATATACTTATTTATTATTTTATTAACCTTTATATACTCCTTTTAAATAAAATCTTTATTATTAATATTAATATTATTCTTTTAAAGTAATTAGAGCTTAAAATTAATAATTTTTATCTTTTAAAATAATATAAAGTTAGCAATTTTAGTCTTAGATAGTATAAATAGCTTATATTAAGGGAAAATCCGTTTAAAGTATTTAACTAGGTTAGGAGGGTATTTGGCATAGAGCTTGCTATTAGCGTATTTTGAGGTAGAAGGGTGCAATAGATTGTAAAGAATATAGTATTTAAAATATAATTTAGATTTAGCTATTTTTAATAATATTAGAAGTGGGCTAGAATATATTAGTCTTGGCGCGGTGGGAAAGCTATCTTAAATATTGGGATAGGTCTAATAGAATTTACTATCTCTAATATTAAAAGGGTATTAAGGTTATAAAATATATAAAATTAATTATTTTATTGGTTAGGGCAAAAAGAGACTAATACTATAGTTATTTAAACACTAATTGTATCTGCTCCTAGAATTGCCTAGTCAAGCCTCCTGCTTATATTTTAACTAAATATAAATTATAAGATTAAGTAGGATATACTTAAGTCCTTAATCCTAATTACTTATCTACTATTCTAATTATTTATTTAGCTCTTTAATTTCTTTGTTAAATAGGTCTTAGTATTATACTATAATAGAAAGATTAAATAATACTTTTAATTAATATATTATTATAATATATATACCTTATACTTATTACTTAATATATTCCTTCCTAGTAATCTTTTTTTTTAGGTTAATTATTCTTAATCTTAATACTTATCCTTTTTACTTAAGCTATAATTATAAGTTTTCTCTTAAGATTAGTTTATATTTATTAAAAAGAAGAGATTATTATTATATTAGTACTTATTTAGATTTTACTATAAACTTTACTTTATTAAGTTCTTTTTTTTCTAAGTTATATAATAATTAATTACTTAGTCTAAGTATATTATCTATTTATATTTTAATAATACTAAATATTTCTCTTAACTTAGAGATAAGTAAGTAAGGATCAAAAGTTAAGATTATTATATTAAGCTTATTTTAATAGTAATTAAAATATATTACTTACTAGTATATACCTGCCTTAGCTATCCTATAAAATAGTTTAATAATTCTTATAATTATTTCTTCTAGGAGATTATTATTAATTTGCTTTAGAGGGTGTATTAGGATGGTTTTATTTAACTAGGTATTTAATTATATATATACTTAGGTAATATTTTATAATTAAATAAATATTCCTTTTTTAATTAATAATAAGGTAATTATAATAATTAGCCTCTAGCTGCTATATTAGATAGTAGGCGCTTATATAAGTATTATACTTTTCTTATTATTATTATATCCTTGAATAATAAGTTATAACTTCTTATATAGTATTACTATTCCTTTTCCTTTAATTTTATATACTAATTATATATTAAAGATCTATTTACCTTAGTATTTATATTTATTATATTATTTAAATATGAATATATTATAGTTCCTTAAGGCCTTAATTTTATTTTTATTAGATTATTTAAATAGTTTACCTAGGATAGTAATCTTTCCTTCTTACTATAGTTATAGTAATAGGTTCTAATTAGTTTTTTCTTTTATAGTTAAATATATAGTGTCTATATTAATATTATTTTCTAGGTTATCTAGAAGTATCTTATTAGTAATAAAGGTTTAATTAATTAAAGGTGTTTTCCTTAGTCTTTTATATCTTTACTTTGGTAGATTATATAGGTTAACTAGGGGTTTAGTAATTTAGGGTGCTAGTAATTATAAATCCTCTTCTTATTTTTTATTTTATAGTTAATATAGAATTATATATAGTAATATTTCTTCTTTATTTTAAAAGAATAGTTTAATAATTATTATTTAAAGACTTATTAAGCTATTTAGTAATTCTATAATATATTTCTTATCTTTTATACTAATTAATTTAAATAGGCCTTGCTATTCTTTTTTCTTTTGCTATATATATACTTTTAATTAAAGTGGTAGGGAGTAAGTAGGGGTAGTATCTAAGCTATTCTAAGTTATAAGGGCCTTTTTAATCTAGTGGTTTATAAGAAGTCTTCTTACTTTATTAGTAGCTTTGTAAATAGCCTTAGTATATTATATTACTTTAAATATAGGTAGTAAATTATCTAATAGGTATAGGTAGGCGCTAAATATAAGTAGTATTAGTATAAGTCTATTAAGGCCTACTAAATTATTAATAGCTTTAATTGCTATTTATAGTTTTTAGTTATTTATAATTATATTACTAAGTTTATTTTTAATAATATTATATATTTATCTTAATAGGCTATAGTAGTATTCTACCTTCCTAATATTATTATATACTTTAATAGGTATTTTATTTATATTAATTACTAATATTTAAGTATATTATTTAAACTCTTTTAATATAAAGTTTATTTTAGTATTATAAATAATCTAGTTAAGTGGTCCTAGGTAGCTATTAATCTAGTATTTATATAATATATTCTATATATCCTTTGCTTTTTATTATTTAGGGTTAAGAAAGTATATTACTTAAAATAATATTATAATATTAATAATATAAATTATAGGTTTATTATTAATTTATATAATATTAATAATAATCTTATAGTTAAACTTATAGTTATTTTTTAGTATAAAGCGGAATTTGCTTAAGGCTTTGCTATTTATTTAATAATAATAGTATATTTTAGTAAGTTTCTTTAATACTTCTAAATTAAACTCTTAGTTTGCTTATTTAAGTATTTTCTTTAAATAATTAATTAATAGATACCTAAATTAATAGTATATTTAGTATAGCTTAGACTTTATAAGGTAGAATATAATGGTTTTTTTTGTATTAATAATCTACTATAGATATTCCTATTATCTAATTATAGGGACTTTAATATCTCCCTTAATAAGTATATTCCTTAGATTATTAAGTTTAATGCTTATTTAATCTATATTACTAATAGATAGTAGGAAAGGGGTATATATTAGGATTAATTAGAAGTTAATAGTACTAAGGATTATAGGTATAATTATTATATTATTTAATATTATTAAGCCTTTACTAAATTTAATCTTATAGTCTTTAGTTTTGCTAATTAATAATAAGGGGATTAATTTTCTTAGTACTTATGCCTAGGGAAAGCTAGTAATTAATATACTAATTGCTCTTATATTAAGGATAATCCCTTGGAATACTTTATAATTATATTAATCTTTAGTAAAGTATATCTTATTCTTTGCTTTTTTAGTTTAGGGGTCTTCCTTTGTAAGGGTATAGATAAATACTTAGTTATAAAGAATAGTAATTATATCTTTATTATTTAGTTTATAGGTCTTAAAAAATTATTTGGTTTTATTTATTATAATAGTAAAGTTTATAGTATACTATAGATTCTTTGGTCCTTTATTAGAATTATTATTATTATTTCTAAGTTGTTTTATTTTTTAGATAATATCTTTTATTTGCTAATTAATATTATTATTATTTTTTCCTTTATATATTATTAAGAAGGTTTAATAAGTATTATCTAATAGTTTTGCTTTATAATCTTATATATTAAACTATTTCTATTTTAATTATTAGTACTCTCTTTTGGAATACTTAGTTAACTAATATTTTTATTGGTAATATATAAAATATTATTATTATCTTTATTATTAATAGTTATTTTATTTAAATACTCTTTTCCTATAATATTATTTATTCTAAGTAAATTTATAATTAATAAAGAATATTATATTATTTATTTTATTATTATTTACTATTTTTAGTAATATTTAGATATTACTAGCTAGTCCTTTAAATATACTTATATATTTATATTAAATTATATTATACTTTATAATATTATTAATAAATAATAGGAGGGTTTAGTAGAGTTTTTTCTTATTTTCTTTATTACTATAGATCTTATAATAGATTTATTAGATATTCTAAATAAGTATCTTAAAGTTCTTAAGTAATAATTTATCCTAATATTTCTAGATAAGGTTCTTTAATATTATTATCTAAAGGTTGTTTTAGTAGGCTTAGATAGTCTTTTTTATTTTAAAATAGTTTTAAATCTTTTTATATAATATTTTATATAAGTATCCTTTTTAGGCAAGTAAGATAATATAATAATTTTATACCTTTTTAGTAAGTATAATTAGTAGTGCTTTAGTATATCCTTTGATTAGTATAATAATTTATTTATATTTATCTTTAAAGAGGGTGATCTTAATTAACCAAAAGTTATATTATTTGCTATTATATTAGTTCTTATTTATATAGATCTTACTTAGTTTTATTATTTTCTTTATAATACCTTTATTAATTATATTAGTAAAGGTATTATATTACTTAGTACTTATTAGTATAGTAGGTGACTTTATATATAAAGGTATTATTACTAGGGTAGATATAATAGCTATAAACTCTCTTAGTACTTTTATTAATATTTAGGGAGTATTTTATTATAAAGGTAATTAAGTATTATATTATATTAGCTATATATTTATCTTAGAGTTTAAGAGGTTAATTAAATTAGCTATTACTCTTAATCTATCCTTTAAGATCTTTACTTTTTTATTAAAAAGAATATTTTATAGCTTCCTAATAATTACTATAGTTCTTTTTTTAAATATTACTTTTTTCTATTTATTAAAATTATCTTAAAATACTTTAGTTATTTTATTATTATAATCCTTAGAGTTTTTATAGGAGTAAATTATATAAATAAAATAATTATTAACTTATATTTTTATAAAATTTAAAGGGTCCTCTTTTAATAGATTTGCTTTTTTTTAGTTAATAGTTAGAAGGGGATTATATTTTATAATTTATTTAAGGAGATCTTACTTAATCTTTTCTTAATTAAAATTAATAATAATTCTAAGTATATCCTTTTCTTTAGATATCTTAGTAGTTTTATTATAATATTCTTTGTAAAAGGGATTATAAGGTAAATTATAGGATTTTCTATTATCTTTAGATCTAAGCTAGTAATAGGTATTTATTTAGATTAGTATTTCTTATAATAGATAAGGGATTTAATAAAGTCCAATAGAAGGTTTTTATTAAGGATATTACTTCCTAAATTACTATTAAACCTAAGAGCCTATCTTTATAATTATATCTAGATATCTCTTTTTAGTATATCTTTTATACCTATATCTAATATCTCTTCTTTAGGGCCTTATTAATCTATAGAAAGCTTTACTAATTAGTATTAGATTTTAAAGGGAATGGATAAGTAATATTATATTAGTGCTATTATAGGGGGTTAGGTTAGTGTATTTAATAATGCTTAATTCTCTATCTAATCTAGCTATTATGAATTATATTGGTAGTTTCCCTAGGTTATATAACCTAGTAGCTTGCTGCCTAAGGTAGCTAGTCCTGTGGCTAATGGGGTTATAATGCTGCTATTTGTAATAATAAAGATATTAAAGTTTATTATCTATAAAATTACTCTAAGTAAGTAATTTCTTAATCTTAAAAAGTA
This sequence comes from Calonectria henricotiae, assembly GCA_020623695.1. NCBI lineage: Eukaryota > Fungi > Ascomycota > Sordariomycetes > Hypocreales > Nectriaceae > Calonectria > Calonectria henricotiae. Next base: position 20,591 of record JAHVYB010000250.1, read on the forward strand.
TCTAAGAATACCCCTATTTATATATTTTTAATTTCTTTATATTATTTCTATTTACTATTTAACTATAATATAATAATCTTTTAAAGGAAAAACCTTATACTTAGATTACTATTAATATTAAAACCTCTAGAAGATCTAAATCCCTAAGTTATATTTACTCTCTAATATAAAATAAATTACTAGAATTAGTGTTTAATATAGCTAGCTAAATTAGCTTTAGGTATTATTAGATTTAAATTAACTTAGTTTATTTCTAACTAAAGTTTCTAATCTTAGTTACTAACTTAACTATACTAGTAGTATAGCTAATATACTACTAGCCCCTTCTATTTATATATAATTAGTACTTTTATAGTTTCTTATTTAAGATAATTACTAAGGTTATAGAAATAAATGCTTAGATAGTTTATATTATATAGGGAAAGAAGAAATAGGGTATTAATTAGTATAATATAAAATAAAATAATATTAAATAGTATTAGTATATTTATAGTTCTAAGTAATTCTTATAGTATTTCTTCTCTAAATATAATAAAAGCCTTTTTTGCTTTTTAAGTATTTAACTTAATTAGTAGAATTATTATTTATTATAATATAATAAACTATTTATATTCTTTAGTAGAAAAGTTTATAGTATTAGTATTAGGAATAATTCCTTAAAATATAGCTAAAGAATAATAATTTTTTAATAAGAATTATATTATAAGCTTTTATAATTTTATTTTATTATTATAAAAGGGATTATACTTTATAAAATAATAGGAAATAGCTTAGTTAGTAAGTATAATTAAAATAAGTAATATATTAATTTTATTAGTAATACTTATAAAAAATATATATTAATTATTACTATTAATTTCTTTTTAATTATTATTACTTCTATAGTAATTATCTCTAATACTTACTAGATATAAATATAAGATCTATTATTTATATAAATAACAATTACTAGGTATACAAATAACTCCACTTTTCCTCCGAAATATAAATATTCCAGGTTATATATTAACTTCCTTCCCCCTAATTATTTATAATAAAGCTAAATTTTAACTTTTCATTAACATAGCTCAGCTAGCTCAATACTATTATCAATATCAATACTAACCCTAACCCCAACCCTAACTCTAACACCATTAGCAAGGCCAAGCCCTCAGGCAACAAGGCCAGCAATAAAACCAAGTACCTAACAAATCCTCTTATAGTTAGAGGTTAAGATAATAGCCAGGTTATAATAGTTATTATAGTCTTTAGTCCTATTAATAAATAGATTATTTTTGCCTAGGATTTTATAGTTAACTTTATTAAGGGCCTAATAAGAAGCCAAAGGCTATAGAGGGGCTATAATAACAAGGAATAGCATTGCCTTAATGCCTAAGTCAAGGCTTTAATTATTATTATTATAGACTAATAGCTAATAATACTAAAATATTTAAATTTAATAATTTCTTATAATTTTAATTGTAATTAAAGCTATGCTTTTAAATATATATTAATTTATATATAGAAAAGGGAAAAGAGGGAAGGAAATTATAATTAGAGGGGAATTTTTACTATTATATAAGTTATTTATATACCTAGTAATTATTGTTTATATAAATAATAGATTTTATAAGTATTTATTATTACTCTTATTATCTTATTCTTATTATTCTTTATATTTAATTAAAAAGGTAATATAGGTTAAATTGCTTAAGTAGCTATTTTTATACTTAGTATATACTTTCTATCTTTTCTTTTCTATATACTTAGTTAAGAAATACTTAAACTTTCTATAAATATAGTACTTTTTTTTTCTTATTTATAGGTTTAAATTTCTAGCTTAGTTTCTTTTTTCCTAGTAAGGTTAAAGTAGTAGTTAAGATTAGTTATTATTTTATTTCTTGTATATTTAATTAGTCTAGAATTATTAGTTTTTTATTTATTAGGGAAAATTATTTAAAGATTTTATTAGAATTAAAGCTATTTTAATTATAATATATAGCTAGTAATAAATACTATTATAGGTCCTATTAGAATTAGAAATATAATTTTTAAGTTCTTAAATATCTTTATATATACTAAGGAGCTAATTATAGAGACTCTTTTAAGTCTATAAAATATTTAGAAGCACTTTTTAAAGGTTCTTTAGCTTTTTAAATAATATCTTAAGAACCTTCTTTCTTTGCTTATTAGGATTCTCTTATAATATTATTAAGAATCTTATACTTTACTATTTCTATAGATAGTTATATCTTATTTACTTATTCTTAAAGTAATTTTATATTATAATACTTATTTAATAAAATAATAATAGTCTCTAAGAATTATATATATTTTTAAAATAGTAAGATAGTATATTTCTTTTAAGTATAATAGAAAAGGCCTTAGTATATTAATACTAAGGGATCTTAGTTTTATTATATTAGTTATTAAAAATATATATCTTTATTTTAAATATATTATATTTTTTATTATTATATTTTATTTTATTATTAGTATATAATTTTATAAGATTAATTAGTTACTTTAGTATTAAAATATAGATTAGAATATTAATTATAATATTATCCTAATATTATTATATTAGCTATAGTAGAACTAATTCTATTAATATAAATATTACTTAATTAGAAAATATTCTTTAAATAGGAACTATCCCTTATAATAGAAATATTCCTAATTATATAGATAGTATTAGAGAATATCTCCTTAGTACTAAAAATAGTTATTATTAAAATCCCTTTAGCTAAATAGATTACCTTAGTAGTAACTCCTTTAGTAGCTATTACTTAGATTATTTTAGTAGGAACCCTCCTAGTATTAGTAGCTATTTCTTAATAGGTAATTTCCCTATTATTTTCTCCTTCTAAGAAGAAGGAGGTTAAAAAGAATAATATTAAATGCTTTTACTTAGAGTAATAGAAGGAAGGTATATACTTATCCCTATAATATTAGTAAAAAACTTATTATCCTAATAAAGTTATTTAAAAATATATATCTTTTTATATATTTCTTAGATCTTAGTCTTAATCTAATTATAATATTTCTTTATATTAAAAAGTTTAATAAGTTTAATAGCTATTAGTATTTTATTCTTTATAATATATACTTTATAATTAAGAAGGTAATTCCAAAGGAGTTCTACTAAATATTTTAATTCTTTTTACTAATACTTAATTTATTTTCTACTAAACTCCTATTAAAATTATAAGAAAAAGTCTTAATTTATTATATCTTCTTAGGTATATAAAGTAATAAAATAAATTATTAAAGTATTTACTTTATTTATTATATAATTAGTAGTTTTAATAAAATAGTAAATACTCTAGGCCTCTAGAGTAATCTATATACTTTTATTAGATAGAATTAAGATAGTCCTAAGATATATCTAATTAACTTATTAATATCTTTAATTTATTATTATAGTTTTTCTTTATTAAATAGAAATTTAATTTATATATAAAATAATAAACTAGAAATTCTTTAAATTATTAGCTTTTATTAGTACCTAGAAAGTTAGATTAGTTACTAAGTAATAGAGTAATAAAAGAGTCTTTTATATAATAAATATAGGGAAGTTATTATAATCTTTAAGTAGACTAGTAATAGTTAGCTTAATAGGGGTAATATCTTTTAATTAGTATATAGGTTTTATTACTAAATTAGAATTGCTTTTAGTTAATTACTTAAGCTATACCTTTTTAGTAATTATCTTATTAATCTATAGAAAATATATAAATATACTATCTAAACTAATTAGTATAAATTATTTTCCGGCTTAGTAATATAATTACTTTCTTATATAGCTACTTCTAAAGATATGATTTTCTATTATTATTCTATATATATATTCTAGCTAGGCTAGCTAGCTATTCTAGTGTTTATAGGGGAAGGCCTATACCTACCCTAGATAAATAGTTTTACTAGCCTCTAGGCTAGCTTTTCTTATATTACCTTATTTATCCTATTTACTAATATTTTAATAGAAAGAAAGGGCTTCTTAGGCTATTTAAAATCTTTATTATTAACCTTAAATTATTTTAAAAAATATAATTTATTAAATTTAAGTTTTATATACTTAAAAAATATAATCTTAATATTAATAATAAAAAATTTATTTAAAAAGAATATAAGAAATTTAATATTATTATAAAGAAATTAGATAAAATAGTATTTAAAAAGATAATTAAAATAAAGAAAGCTTTTCTTAGAAAAATTAATAGTAATAAATATAATAAGTAGCTAGAAAGGATAATAAGTATTATAATCTATATTAAAAATTATAATAAAAATAGGTCTAAGAGTAAATATAAAGATTACTAAAAAGTCATAGAAAATTAGTAGTTTAAGCTAGATTTTAAATATCTAGGAAATTAAAAGTGCATTTATTTATAATTATTAAATCTAGTTTATAATTAATAATGGAAAAGGTAATATATATATATATCTTTAGCTATAATAGGAAAAATAGATTCTATATTTTACTTAATTTTAATTAGTACTAATATAAAATCTATTCTTATTTTATTAATAAACCTATATAATCTTTAATTCTTTATAATAAATAATACTAGCTTTTATTTATAATAAAATCCCTATAATAAAAAAATAATAATACCCTTATTATTACTTATATAAATAATCCTTTAGTTAGTTATAATAAGATTAAATATTACTAGGAACTTAGTTAGAATTAGGATTTCTAGGGCTATAGAATTATTAAGGTATAAAAGTAATTTATATCCCCCTAAGGAGAGGGACAGCTTAATAAGATAGTAATACTAAGGAGTATATTAAACCTTTAGACTTTTAAATCCTATAGTATTTTAATTTCTTTGTATTATTTCTATCTACTATTTAGCTATAATATAATAATCTTTTAAAGGAAAAACCTTATACTTAGATTACTATTAGTATTAAAACCTCTAGAAGATCTATATCCCTAAGTTATATCTACTCTTTAATATAGAGTAAGCTACTAGGGTTAGTATTTAATATGGCTAGCTAAAATTTAGCTTTAGGTATTACCGGATTTAAACTAACTTAGTTTATTCTTAACTAAGGTTTCTAATCTTAGTTACTAACTTAACTATACTAGTAGTATAGCTAATATATTACTAGCCCCTAATCCTATAGTATAATTACCCTTATACTTATAATTACCTTAGAAGTATAAAGGTAATATAAAATAAAAACTATAAAGCTTTCTTTAATAGAAATAAAATATAATAAAAAGATAGCTTTCCTAATAGCTAGAATTAGTATACTTTAATATATCTATAAATATACCTATAAATAATATTAATTAAAATATTATTCTAATATTATCTTATCTATAAAGATAATACCCCTCCTAAATTTAATTCTATATATAAATATATATATTAAAAGATCTAGGCTACTAATATCTAATTTACTATAATAAATAAATACTATTTTAATAAGAAAATTTACTATTTATTTATATTTGGTTAAAATACAAGTAGGAGGCTCGACTAGGCAATTCTGGGAGCGGATACAATTAGTATTTAAACAACTATAGTATTAGTCTCTTTTCACCCTAACCAACAGAACAATTAACTTTTTACTATTTATAATATTAAAATATTATATATTCTAAGAATAAAATTAAATTTAAAATAAAATAAATATAAAAAAAAATTTAATAAAGAAAAAGAGATCTTACTAGAATCTATAAATTACTATAAAATTATAATATAATAGAAATATAATAAGAATAAGTAGCTTAATAATTTAATATAAATAATTAAATTTAAAATAAAATAAATATAATAAAAAGGAATTAATAAAGAAAGAAAGGTTTTATTTATATTTAATTAAAATATAAGTAAAAGGCTTAACTAAGCAATTCTAGGAGCAAATACAATTAATATTTAAATAACTATAATATTAATCTCTTTTTACCCTAACCAATAAAACAATTAACTTTATATATTTTATAATTTTAATATCCTTTTAATATTAAAGATAGTAAACTCTATTAGACCTATCCTAATATTTAAAATAGCTTTCCTATTATACTAAGACTAATATATTCTAGCCCACTTCTAATATTATTAAAAATAGCTAAATCTAAACTATATTTTAAATACTATATTCTTTATAATCTATTATACCCTTCTACCTTAAAATATACTAATAGTAAGCTTTGTGCTAAATGCCCTCCTAATCTAGTTAAACACTTTAAATGGATCCTCCCTTAATACAGGCTATTTATACTATCTAAGACTAAAATCGAAGGTTTTATTAGAATCTATAAATTACTATAGAATTATAATATAATAAAAATATAATAAGCTTTTAAGATATTTATAAATATAAAAATAATTATATTATAAGATTTAAAAGTCTAAAAGTTTAATATACTTTTTAATATTATTATTTTATTAAGTTATTTCTCTTTTTTTTATATTTAATTAAAATATAAGTAAAAAGCTTAATTAGGTAATTTTAGGAGTAAATATAATTAGTATTTAAATAATAATAATATTAATCTCTTTTTACTTTAATTAATAAAATAATTAACTTTATATATTTTATAATCTTAATACCCTTTTAATATTAAAGATAATAAACTCTATTAAACCTATTCTAATATTTAAGATAGCTTTCTATATTAAGACTAATATATTCTAGCCTACTTTTAATATTATTAAAAATAGCTAAATCTAAACTATATTTTAAATATTATATTCTTTATAATCTATTATACCCTTTTACCTTAAAATATACTAATAATAAGCTTTATACTAAATACCTTCTTAATCTAATTAAATACTTTAAATAAATCCTCCCTTAATATAAGCTATTTATATTATTTAAAATTAAAATTATTAATCTTATATTATTTTAAAAGATAAAAATAATTAATTTTAAGCTTTAAGTATTCTAAAAAAATAATATTAATATTAATAATAAAGATTTTATTTAAAAAAAATATATAAAAATTAATAAAATAATAAATAAGTATATTTTAAGTAAATTTAAAGATATAAAGCTAGAAAAAGAGAGATTCTTAGAAAATATTAATAATAGCTAGTATAATTAATAGTTAGAAAGAACTATAGATACTATAAAGTTTATTAAGAACTATAATAATAGAAGTAGAGCTAAAAAGAAATATAAAGGTTACTAAAAAGTTAAGGAAAATTAGTAGTCTAGGCTAGATTTTAAATATCTAGGAAATTAAAAGTGTGTTTATTTATAATTATTAAGTTATTTCTCTTTTTAGGAGAATATAAATTACTTTTATATCTTAATAAGTATATTTTAAATAAATTTAAAAATATAAAGCTAGAAAAAAAGGGGTTTAAAAGATATTAATAATAACTAGTATAATTAATAGCTAGAAAGAACTATAGATATTATAAGGTTTATTAAGAACTATAATAATAAAAATAAAGCTAAAAAAAACATAAAAATTACTAAAAAGTCAAGGAAAATTAGTAATCTAAGCTAGATTTTAAATATCTAGAAAATTAAAAGTATATTTATTTACAATTAATAATATCTTAATATATTTATTTATATTTAATTAAAATATAAGTAAGAGGCTTAGCTAGGCAATTCTAGGAGCAGATATAATTAGTATTTAAAAAACTATAGTATTAGTCTCTTTTTACCCTAACTAATAGAACAATCAACGTTTTAATATATCTATATAAAAAATAGTATAAAAAGGAGTATAAAGAATAAAAAAATATTTCTCTTAGTCTTATACTAAAGCCCAGTGCTAATTACTACATTTACAAGATCAGGTGGAACGCAGGAAACGTATCGGAAATTTCACTTAGTAAGTTAAAGAACGTGGGGGGTTCTAACTCGCTCACAGCTACTCCGTACTCCGTAGTTGATAGGTCACTGGATAAATGATGACATTGTGGGGCTGTTTTTACTTTTATACAAAACAATTATCCGCCACCATTTGGGAGGTTCCCAGCGCGGCAACTTGCCACGGCTTACGCCAGATAGTGACTGCGCACTAGAACTGGATACTGGAGGATGAAATGAAGATTATAGAGTAGAAATGAGACGATATTAGTCAAGTGGGTGATAGCCGCGCTGCTACGGGGCGGAGAATTAGCCAGGGGTAAAAGATGAAGTTCTGGAAAAAGCGACGACTTTCTCGACCCAGTATTTCTGGGGTGTAAGTCGACAGATGGGGAGCCTCCTGATCCGGTCAAGATGCTCGGTTGTCGAGCGCACCGTGTCTAGAAAACGTGGCACTCGATAGCAATGACGCTGGACCTTCATCTGACACAGAGCTCCGTTGTACGGATGCACAAGGCGGAATTGGTTGAATGATTGCATCCAGCCCACATAAAGGGTCCATTGGCAGCTAGCTAAAATGAGCCAGCAAGAACCGAGGGTCCCGTGACACAAGGTCCCCCCTGTCGACAGGTGCATCCTGGCACAGACCAGTCGAGCGGGTGCGCCCCAGCATGCTGCCCTGTGACAGCCAAGAAATAATCCACGTTCTGTATCGACTGGTTGATGACGGTCCAGCAACAATAGAGAGTTCAAAGCCAAAGAGGACTTTGCGACTCGCGCATTGGCCACAAGGAGGACGGTCTGGGGTAGGGGCTTGGCAAAGTATTGATAAACCGGTTAGGGGCGAGCGGATGGCCGTTTCTTTTGATGCCAGGACGCCTACTTTTTGTTACCATCAGGGCGGTGCATCAAACTTCTTTGGCGAGGGGATAGCCTGGCCAGCAAGGAATACCGGCATAGACAAGCAGGGAGGAGAGTGAGAAAAAGAAGAAAAAAACCTCGACTGTTGGAGGGAACCCTGACGCATCTCTTACACCATCTATGTAGAGAACCCACCTCGACGAACCCACGACAACTCCACGACGAACCCGCTTCCTTGCTCTGTCTGCCCAACCCCCCTCCCTCTCCACCTCTAACTGTGCAGGTACCAGGCTCCGGCGGAGAGTTCGTTACCGAGGGGCCAAAGGGACGAGAGGGAAGAGGCTCTGGACAGACAGCTCTGGCACGGAAGCCATCTCCAGGCCCAACGAACCTTGGCGGCCAAGGCACGTTGTCCAGGTTAGGCATTTAACGCCTTAGCCGTCGGCCGGAATTGGGTGAGGAGCGCTCCGGCGTGCCCGCCATTCCCACCCGACCAGCGTTCAAACTCTGTGAACGTCCTTGCGTCTGACAACGAGTCACTACGTTGCCAGTGCACCACCCCAGAGGCAATCAAGTTGCCGCTACCACCAATCCACTGAGTCCGACAGGCCACCATCCCTCCACACACACCACCTCGAGGCACGGCCGCACCGTCAGCGCGCTCCGATTGTTAGTCTGATCTTGCTCGGTGAACGTTCTGGTGCATAGCGCTGCTTCTCCAGTGTTGCGCCCAGACACGAAGCCGCATGAGACGGTCCTTGGCCAAGATCTAGTTAGCTACTCCAACTTGCACATCACGCACTTGGCCGGCTCCAGTTGTTACTCCCTTGTCATCACCGATCTATCTACCTCCGCTGTTGCCACCAATACCACTTACTGCTACTCACTACCAATCTCCGATCAGAGCTCCGATCCCTTTCAACTTTTCCCGCTGTCTGAACCGCCCTTGTCAACGACTTGACGATGCGCCGCAGACCATGTTGAAGACGTCGCCCATTCTGTCCACCTCCACCAATGCCTCGCCGACCACCTTTCGATATGCGCATTCCTCCCCTCAGAATTCTTCAAAACATTGCTCTGCGATTGGGCGACGGCACCCTTCACGATCTGAATCTACCACTACCGACGCCATGAATTCGTCACCCCACCAGCGCCCTAGGCAATATATCGCCAGCGACGCCGGCGTCCAAGGGTCCCCAATGGAATCCCAGGCTCGCTTTTCGTCATCCTCCCTCTCCCAGAAGCCTCTTTCGCAACCCTCAAAATCCCCTCGCCCTCCTCATCCTCCTCCTCCGGCCGCGAACCCCTCTGCCGCTGCCGCTGCCCCTCAATCCTCCCATCACCATGCTGGGGGTGAGACTTCGGCACTGCAGAGCGGGGTGTCGCCCGTCAAGCGAAGAACCTCGCCACCCCGTCCTCCCACCCAAGCCACAAACTCTTCGGGATCGTCATCGCAGTCGTCTAAGAGACCGAAACCCGATTCTCCGCCCCCCAAGGTCCTACCACTACAATACGAGTTCTGTCCCGTGGAAGACATGGTCGAATTGATTGCGCACATGCTGGGCGAGCTGATAGCCACCAACGATGCGATCCGGATATCGAATGGCGGCTTGACACGCTTCCATTCGAGGTACGACCCAACCGAGAACCACCATAGAGGCTGGACCCTGCTAACGCGTCTCAGGACGGCACCCGGCATCTCTGTTCGGGATTATTTACACCGCTTAGCCAGACATGCCACATTAACTCCGCCGTTGCTGCTCGCAATGGTATATTATATCGATAGACTTTGTGCGCTTTACCAGGAATTTACAATCAACACCCTGACGGTCCACCGGTTCCTCATCACAGCTGCCACGGTTGCCGCAAAGGGCCTGTCTGACTCATTCTGGAATAATACGACGTATGCGCGAGTTGGGGGAGTGCGGGTTGCTGAGCTGAAGCTGTTGGAGCTCGAATTTCTCTATAGAGTGGATTGGAAGATTGTTCCAAATCCAGAAGTTCTAGTGGCTTACTATAAAGGTTTAGTCGAACGAGCCCCCGGGTATTCTCTAGATTCTGATGAATCCGAGGGCGACGAGGAGGGGGAAGACGACGGGGCTGACGAGGGAGAGGCACGCAATGGGCGTGCAGGGCACCAGGAAGGACAATGATACCCCTTGGACCTCATGATGGGGACATTAGATATGATCTAATCGGCCATGAAACAGGTGGCTATGGTAGACTGCTGGCTATCCCAGCAAAACAAAGCGGAGCTGATACCACTACGGAGTTGACCGAGTGGATCTAGCATGATGGCACATTTATCGGCGTATGGATTCCGGGCGATGATTTTTACATTTATTTGGATAGCATCAAAGGGTAGAGCGAGGAAGCATCTGTACACACAACATAGGAGGCAGAAGCATCAAACCTGAGCATCAAGAACATATTCGATGCACTTGGGGATTTTTTTTATTAAAATTTTTTACACGACCAATCCTTGTAACTTGGTGGCCATGATTTGTGTTTAATATGAGACTGGGGTGTCAGGAAGCATGATGGGCGATACACTTCAGTGCACAAGTTTAGGAATAAACCGATCAGAGAAAACAGGCAATCACGATAATTGTAAAGTCAATTAATTGTAGGAGACGGGTATTATTCACTTGAATAATACCCGTCTCCTTTATTTCGTCCCTCTTGTCGGGTTACAAGGGAAATTTACATCGTGCGCCATGTCTTGGTGTATTCTTTCTTGCATCTGAAGATTGGATGCCAAGGGTCGGCGTTTATCCGAGATAGTCCCGTCAGATGAGCTTCTGGCCTAGCTGTCGTCTACCATCACTGATCGACAGCTCCGACGTGCAGTTCAACTTCGACCGCCGACAACCGAATATACGGGGTCTCAATCCTTCCAGCACACCATAATGAGAGTCGCAACGTTGCTATCCGCCATTTGCGCCGCGGCGCTCGTGGCCGCCGACCAGCGCACCGCCCAAATCTACATCCAACCCGTCCACAGCTCGAACCCCGAACCCCAGCTCCTAGCCGAAGTCGCCTACGACCCGGCCGCGGTGTTGTCGTCGCAGGTCGTCTCGTACGAGGCGCCCGAGCTGCCCGAGACGGCGTCGCTGGTCCGCATCGGGCTGTACGACTCGGAATCCAAGCAGTGGATCTCGGGAACCACGGCGGCGAGCGTCGACAACTTTGGCAAGGGCTATGCGCCCAACTTCATTCTCTCGGTGGATGAGCAGGGCGACGTGCACAGCGCGGCATACAAGGGCGTGCAGATTGACGCGGGCCAGACTCGCGACTTTGGCCCCAAGCTGGTGCTGCTGCCAGTGTACAAGGGCAAGCAGCCGGAGCTGAACAAGCCGGTGGTGCTGTCTCCCGAAGGAAAGAAGGTGGGAGAAGAGGCGGAGAAGACATTGCTACAGAAGTACGTTTGTTTGACAATGGTTCTATCTCGATATGACGGTGCTAACAGCAGGCTAGGTACTGGTGGGTGCTTGCGATTATGGTGGCCATGTCAATGGCTGGTGGCGGTGACGGCAAATAGAGACACAAGTCAAAGCAATCTTAATGGAACACGAGGGTTAGATCCCAGAAGCCACTTTTTCCTCTCATTATATTTTTGTGACGTTGGGTTTTGAGCGTTTACGTAGGTCATGGAGTCGGGCATTGGAACACGGGTCTTGAACCAGACAGGCCTAGAGTTGACAATGCTACAGTCGCAATGAGCGTGTGTGAACCAACTTGCTGCGGTTTCCCAACACAGTGCAGTTGGCCTCGATCGGCATCTCAATGATCTCAGTGGCCTCAATGGCGGCCAAGGTTGGATGATGCAGGGGAGGCTAAAGAGGCTAAAGAGGCTGAAGAGGCTGGAGGCACGAGAGTGTCAAATGCAGCTATGAAAGCCTCACATTCAAGGCGAGGACACCCCGGCTTGTCCAGTTCTAGACAGATTTTAGACAATCCCTTGACTCCGAGACACAATGCACCCAATACCATAGAGGCGCGAGGCTGAATTGCCCATTCATTGTTTTTGCTGGAATGCCTGCAAACCAACCCATTATTGCCATCACGTGCAGGCACATTCTGGGTCCGAAAAAGGCAGTGTGCACACATGGTGTTAATGCGAATCGGGACTAGAGCGGTTGCCATGCGAGGATCTGGGTGGCTGTCGCATGCACTTGCTTAAAAGCTGGTCGCAAGCGCCGGTCCCCCAAATTCACGGAGAGCTCACGCCGCCCTTTTGAGCTGCAGCTTTCACGTTTCTTCTTGCATCCAACCGAATTTGCAATTCTCTCGCAATCCGTCGAACTGACCTCCCTCAACCCGAATACCTTCAACTCACCCCACTCTCACACACCGCTAAGATGGCTGAGAACAGCGCCACCGCTCCCCAGACCTCCAACGAGGAGTCCTTTGCCGAGACCAAGGGCAAGGGCAAGGCCGCCGCCGAGCAGGTCCCCGGCGACGACGCTGCCATGGACGATGATGATTCTGACTCCGATGAGGAGGAGAAGGTAAGCTCTAAGATGTCTATCACGATGAACTTGGTTTTTTTTTTTTGGGGGGGTAACATGTACTGATTTGGGGACACTAGAACGTCGAGCCTGGTATGCGCCACCCGATGCCTATTAGAACTGGAGACGCCGAGCTAACCTTGACCACCAGATGAGGACGGCCTGGAGGAGATTGACCTGAACAACATCGTCCCTGGCGAACGCCGCACTCGCGGTGCCCAGATCGACTACGCCAAGGCCGCAGAGCAAACCCCCGCCGATGACTACGACGAGGAGGAGGATGACGACTTCCACCCCCCTGAGGGCGAGGAGGAGGAGGACACTCAGATGTCCGGCTAGACGAGCATCCGAATGAGGGGCATTGCATGCCCTGACAGCACGCGTGCTTGCACGCGGATTAGTAGATGAAAGGCACGGCGTCATGACATGAAGATAAAAACAATGAAATGGGGAAAATCGAATATGAACACGCTGCTTTTGTTCTGGCCCAAGCAATTGGGGTGTCGGCGGATGGCTCAGTTTAGAGCCTAGGACGGTGTTGGCCGTACTATGTCCTGTGCATCTACTTTGCATAGGCAATCGATCTGCTTGGTGTTTACCATAGGTAACAAGAGCAATAAAAAAGCATGCACGACCAATGCGAAAGTTTTCTGGCCCCCGTGAATGGCTCGTAATAGACTGTGAAGTTGCGAAATTTGAGGCGAATGGGCGGTTGCTTGGTCGTCATTGCTGTTGACACCTTGGCAACAAACAAAACAATAGACAAATGTAATACCTGCAATCAACCAGCCCTTCTTGCTGTCTGACTTGGGAGTGTGTGCTGGTCGACTTGGCATTTGCCATGAACGCATACAGCCGGGTCTCCCAAGGAATGATATTGTTGAATCGCGCTGCATGTTGACTTGGAAATTCACCAACTAGCCTTGGCTCACCGCTCCCATGGAACTGAAAGGCCCTCTCGTTTCCCCACAGTCTAGACAGAGTAAACAGCCAGGTGTCTTTGGCCTGAAGCCTCCAGCTACCGTGAAAACTTGTGCAATCCATCTTTGCTCATCTACATTGGAGGTTTTGAGTGGTCAAAATTTTGCGGACAAGTAGTCAAGTGGCCCATGCCAGCCCATCCAGGTTCCTCCTCCACACCAAAAAAAAAACACCAAAAAAAACCCGTCATTAGGGAATAATGGTGCATCACCGTTTGGCTGGCTGCCACCTACCTGCCCAAGTTGCATTCGGCCCGCCTCGATCCACCCCGTAAATCATTCTAGAATCGGATTCAAGGCACAAACTCGCATGGGGTTGGCAGAGAGGAGGCGTTTTAGACGCCGGGCGTTGAAGAGTTTGGCGAGGCAAACTCCCAAAAGGTCAACCGCTGATGGAATATTTATGACGAGGGTTGTGTTGATGGTAGTAAACCTTTAGTATTAACAATTGATGAATGAATGCCCTGCGGATGTGGTTACGGACGGTTGGACGTCTCAATCGCATCTGGCCTGATCCCAGCAAACTTTGGGCCTTGATCCGCTGGGCAGACCAAAATAGAGTGAGAGCCCCAAGGGGGGGTGCGCGGCCGACTCACGGGCAGAGCTGGTGGGGCCGCGACGGCAGTTGATTGACGGTCCGTCAGCTTGACGAATGTCTGAGTCTCAAACCCGACAGAATGATGCACACGCTGTTGGGAGCGACGCGCTACTGGTCCCAAGGTATCTGGCCTCGCTCTTCTGGTTACACGTGATTCGAAAGTCACCAACCAGACTCGTTTAGACCCGAATAATTGCTTCTACCTAGGTACCAAGCGTGCTCCTGAGCATGTCTGGTTGTGCCCACTGCTGGCTCCTGTCTTAAAACGCAACTTCATTACCGACAACAGCAGCGAGGAGATTGACAATGCGGCCACAGTTTCTTGATGGTGCTTTTGTGACTTTGATTTCGGCCAAGAACCCAGTCGAGGCGGCGAAGCTCATCAGGGTTTGGCAATTTAAAAGCGCCTGTTGTACATGGCCCTGGTGTAATACATCAGCTCCTCCAGCCATCTCGACCCCTGAGTCAACCATGGCAATTCCCTCAGTGAGCATTAATCTTGAAAGCTTGTTGGCTACCCATCGGCCAAACCCTACTTGAGCGTCGGGCAATGAAAGTGACTGCTTTTACAAGCACACATGTGATTTATATAATTATTTGCATTAATAAATCGATAACCTATCAAACCCCAGCCATCTACAAATTGGTATAGCAACAAAAAAACAATCGGCAGCAAAGCAATCATTCCACACACACCCCCTCCCTTTTGCGCAAAACCGGTATTCTCCGTAAACAAGGTATCTTCACAGTCCCCTTTGCTCCCATGTACCTGTCCCGCCCAAGAGAGATGAGGAAAAGAAATAAACCCCAAAAAAAATAAAAAGATACATCATCACATATCAAAACAATACGTTCATCATCTAATTTTTTCAACTCCCATCTTAAGCCTTGATCTGGCTGAAAATCTCGCCGGCGGTACGCTTGACAATACCACCAGTGACAGGAAGGCTAGTGCACTTCTCGAGGTAGAGATCGACCTCGCGAGCAGCCTGGCGACCCTCGTTGATACCCCTAGAAACGATTGTTAGTCATCAAATTGAAGATTGGAGTGATTGGAGAATGAACTTACCAAACAATGAGAGACTGGCCACGGCGGGCATCACCAGCGGCAAAAACACCGTCAATGTTGGTGCAGTACTTGCCAGGAGGTGTCTTGACGTTCTTGCGAGCATCCTTCTCAATATCGTCGCCGAGAACACGGGCCTCGGGTCCAAGGAAACCCATGGCAAGCAGGACGAGGTCGGCAGGGAAGAATTGCTGCGAACCCTCGACCTTCTTCATGTCCCAACCACCAGAAGGAGACTTGGTCCACTCCACACGGATGGTGATGATACCCTTCACATGGCCGTCATCGCCGACAAACTCCTCAGACATGATGCAGTACTCACGAGGATCCTTGCCAGTGTGCTGGCGCACCTCTGTGTGGCCGTAGTCGACGCGGTAGATGCGGGGCCACTGGGGCCATGGGTTGTCACGGGCACGCTCGTTGGGAGGCTGAGGAAGCAACTCGAAGTTGACAACGGATTTGGCACCATGACGGAGCGAAGTACCGATACAATCGTTGCCAGTATCACCACCACCGATAACAACGACGTGCTTGTCCTTGGCGGTGAGGTAAGCGTTGTCGGCGAGTTCAGAGTCCAGCAGAGACTTGGTGTTCTTGTGCAGGAACTCCATGGCGTAGTGAATGCCAGTGAGGTTGCGGCCCTTGATAGGAAGGTCACGAGCAACAGTGGCACCAGTAGCGATAACAACGGCATCGTTGCTGGCACGGAGGTCGTTGAGCGAGGGGTTGCCATCCTCGCCGATAGCAACACCAGTCTTGAAGTTGACACCCTCAGAGGCCATGAAGTCAGTGCGGCGCTTGACAATTCGCTTGTCGAGCTTCATGTTGGGGATACCGTACATGAGCAGACCACCAAGACGATCAGCTCGCTCGTACACGGTGACAGTGTGGCCAGCACGGTTGAGCTGGTCAGCACAGGCCAGACCAGCAGGACCGGAACCAATAATGGCGACAGTCTTGCCAGTGCGGACATCAGGGGGCTGAGGGACCATCCAACCCATCTCAAAGCCACGGTCGATGATGGCGCACTCGATGGACTTGATGCCAACGGGGTCCTCGTTGATACCCAGGACGCAAGCGCCTTCGCAAGGAGCAGGGCAGACACGGCCGGTAAACTCGGGGAAGTTGTTGGTCATGAGGAGACGGTTGAGAGCATCCTTCCATTGGTTCTGGAAAACCAACTCGTTCCACTTGGGAATAATGTTGGAGATGGGGCATCCAGTCTCGGACTGGCAGAAGGGAACACCGCAGTCCATGCATCGGGCAGACTGGTACTTGAGCTCGTCCTCGTCGAGACGGGCACTGAGTTCCGCCCAATCCTTGAGACGAGTAGCAACAGGTCGGTACTTCTCGGCGCGACGCTTGTACTTCATGAAACCCTTGGTCTTGTCGAGCACCAGGGCGCGCTTCTTCTCGGCGGCGTTGTCACCAACAGCCTCCTCAAGATCCTGAAGCTTGGCGGCCTGCTCGGGCTTCTTGTTGTGCACACCGGAGACAACGGGAAGGTTATACTCGGCACGCTTGGCCTCGGCCGCCTTGGCAGCCTCTTCCTCAAGGACTCGCTTGTAGTCGACGGGGAGGACCTTGACGAAGCGAGGCAAGGCTCGGTTGAAGTCAACCAAGATGCGAGCAGCGCGCTCAGATCCAGTGTAGTGGTGGTGATCCTCGATGAGTCCGCGGACAAAGGCAACCTCAGTTGGATCCTCAACAGGGCCGACCTCAACCATCTCAGTGTTGACCTTAGAGTGGAAGTCACCGTTGACATCCAGAATGTAAGCAATACCACCAGACATACCAGCCGCAAAGTTACGACCAGTAGTGCCAAGAATGACAATGCGACCACCAGTCATGTACTCGCAACCGTGGTCACCGACACCCTCAACGATAGCCGTGGCTCCCGAGTTTCGGACAGCGAAACGCTCAGCAGCAACACCTCGGAAAAAGCAAGTACCAGTGGTGGCACCGTACAAACAGACATTTCCGATGAGGACGTTCTCCTCGGCCTTGAAAACCGCGGAGCGAGGAGGGTAGATGATCAGACGACCACCAGACAAACCTTTACCGACGTAATCGTTGGCATCACCCTCAAGCTCAAGAGTGACACCAGGGGCCAGGAAAGCACCGAAAGACTGACCGGCTGAACCCTTAATGTTGACATGGACAGTGTCCAAGGGGAGACCCTTCTCACCGTATCTCTTGGAGATGTGGTACGACAGGGAAGTACCCATGGCTCGATCGGTATTGACAATGTCACACTCGATTCGAGAGGGAAGACCCTTGTCAAGAGTTAGTTCAGCCTCGGATATAAGCTTGTTATCGAGACGAATGTAGAGCTTGTGGTCCTGCTTGCGAACATTGAAGGTGGCGACACCAGGTCGAAGCTTGTGGGCAGGGGTCAAGAGGAGAGACAGATCAACATTGGAAGTCTTGTTGGTTCGGAGGTCATCACGGACCTTGAGGACCTCGACATGCCCAACCATCTCGTTAATGGTGCGGAAACCGAGCTGAGCCATGATAGCTCGAAGCTCGTTGGCAACATAGTAGAAGAAGTTGATAACATGCTCAGGAGTACCCTTGAACTTCTTACGAAGCTCGGGATCCTGGGTAGCGATACCAACAGGGCAAGTGTTCAGGTGACACTTTCTCATGAAGATACAACCCATGGCAATGAGGGGAGCAGTAGCGAAACCCCACTCCTCAGCACCGAGCAGACAAGCGATGGCGACATCACGACCCGTCTTAAGCTGACCATCAGTCTGGACAACAACACGACCACGAAGATCGTTGAGGACCAGAGTTTGGTGAGTCTCAGCCAGACCCAACTCCCAGGGGAGACCAGCGTACTTGATACCGGTCCATCGCGAGGCGCCAGTACCACCATCGTGGCCAGAGATGAGAATGTGGTCAGCCTTGGCCTTGGCGACACCAGAGGCAACAATACCCACACCGACCTCTGACACGAGCTTGACAGAGACTCGGGATCGAGGACTGGAGCATTTCAGATCGTAGATCAGCTGCTTAAGATCCTCAATAGAGTAAATATCGTGATGAGGAGGAGGCGAGATCAAGCCGACGCCAGGAGTGGAGTGACGAGTGCGAGCAATCGACTTAGACACCTTGTGTCCAGGAAGCTCACCACCCTCACCAGGCTTGGCGCCCTGGGCCATCTTGATCTGGAGCTCATCAGAGTCAGCTAGGTAAGCAGAAGTAACACCAAATCGACCAGAGGCAACCTGCTTGATAGCGGAGCGCATAGTATCACCGTTAGCCATGCGCTGAGATCGCTCAGGATCCTCACCACCTTCACCGGTGTTAGACTTGCCACCCAGTCGGTTCATAGCAACAGCCAGGGTGGAGTGAGACTCCATAGAGATGGAACCGTAGGACATGGCACCAGTGCAGAATCGGCGGACAATGTCAGTCCAAGGCTCGACCTGGTCAATAGGGACAGGAGTGCAGTCCTCAAACTTGAAGTCGAGGAGACCACGCAAAGTGCAAGACTTGATTTGCTCATACTCGGATCGAGAGTAAGCCTCGTATGACTTGTCGTTCTTAGTACGGACGGCATCTTGGATGTTGGCAATGGAGGTGGGGTCGTTGACGTGAGGCTCACCACCGTCACGCCAATGGTACTCTCCAGACTCGGGAAGGCCAGTGATGCCAACAGTGTATCGGGTGGGGAAACCACGCTCGTGGAATCGAAAGCTCTCTTCGGCGATGAGCTCAAAGGTAATGCCCTGAATACGGGAGGCAGTGCCCTTGAAGCATCGCTCGACAACAGTCTCGTCAAGACCAAGGGCCTCGAAGATCTGAGCACCCTTGTAAGAGGCCAGAGTTGAAATACCCATCTTGCTCATGACCTTAAGGATACCACCATCGCAAGAGTGCTTGTAGTTGCGGATAAGGGTTTCGTCGTCAGGCTTCTTCTTAATAAGGCCCTCACGGTTCAGCTTAAGGATACACTCCATGGCCAGGTAGGGGTTAACGGCATCAGCACCATAGCCAAGGAGCACACACATGTGGTGCACTTCACGGGCCTCAGCAGTCTCCACAACAAGGGCAGCCATGGATCGCCACTTGTTGCTGACAAGATGGTGGTGAACCATACCAGAGGCAAGGACAGCAGAAACAGAAACGCGGTCAGCGCTGGTGTTGCGGTCAGAGAGAATAATAATACGGTCGTGAGCCTCAATGGCAGCAGTAGCTTCATCACAAATGTAGTCAAGGTGCTTGATGTAACCTTGGACACCATCAGACTTGGGAAATGTTAGGTCAATGGTCTTGACAGTCCAGCCCGGGTAGGCCTCGGGCATGGCCTTGATGGCATTAAACTCAGGGATGGACAGAATGGGGCTGGGAAGCAGGAGGCGACCACACTGGGAAGAATCCATCTCAAGCAAGTTACCTTGAGGACCAACATAGCACTCCAGAGACATGACAATGGACTCTCGGATAGGGTCAATGGGGGGGTTGGTGACCTGGGCGAAGAGCTGACGGAAGTAGTCATAAAGAAGGCGAGGGGCCTGGGATAGACAGGCCAGAGGACCATCGTTACCCATAGAACCCAGGGCCTCCTTCTCATCAGCGGCCATGGGCGCAAGTATCAAACTAACCTGCTCATGAGTGTAACCAAAGGACAGCAGAAGAGGGTCAGCCTGGATCTTGTTGTCATTCAGCTTAGGAGCCAGGTCCTTGGTCTTCTCGGCAGTTTCGAGGACCTTTGGCAGGGTAATCAATTCTCTATCAAGCCAAGAGCGGAAGTCTTGTCGACTAGCGACAGCCTCCTTCAGCTCCTTGTCGTCAATGATACGACCGGCCTGAGTGTCAACTAAAAGCATTTTACCGGGCTGCAGACGTCCCTTCTGGATGACAGACTCGGGCTCGACAGGGATGGTACCGACTTCGGAAGCACAGATGATGCGGTCGTCATCCATGACGTAGAATCGACAAGGTCGAAGGCCGTTTCGGTCAAGGTTGGCACCGCAATAGCGACCATCGGCAAAGGTGAACAGCGCGGGGCCGTCCCAGGGCTCCATCTGACAAGCAGCCCACTCGTAGAACGCGGCCTTCTTAGGGTCCATGTCCTGGTTGCCCTGCCAAGCCTCGGGGACCATCAGCATAACTGCCTCGGGGAGAGAAAGGACACCGTTGATGGTCAGCAGCTCAAGGACGTTGTCAAAGGCTGCCGAGTCGGAACCACCGTCCTCGACGATAGGGTACATGAGTTCCAAGTCCTCCTTGAAGACATCAGACTGCATGACACCCTCACGAGCGCGCATCCAGTTCTTGTTTCCTCGAAGGGTGTTGATCTCACCGTTGTGAGCAGCCCACCTCAAGGGTTGGGCTCGGTCCCATGAGGGGAAAGTGTTTGTGGAGAATCGGGAGTGTACTAAGGCGAAGTGACCCTCGTAGTCGGCGTTGACAAGATCGTGGTAGTAGGAATAAACTTGAACAGGGGCAAGCTGACCCTTGTAAACAATGTTCTTGTTGGATAGGGAGCAGATGTAGAACCAGTTTTGTAGACCAATGCTCTGGCTGGCACGCTTCCTTAGAACATACAGCTGTAGCTCAAAGTGGCGGTCGTCAAACTTTTCAGGGTCGGTGTTTTCGGGGGCGTTGCCAGTGCCGTAGGCGGAGGCGAGAACGACAAAGGGCTGGAGAATGATGGGCTCGCGCGACTTAGCAGCGGGACCAAGCAGGGTCGAGTCGACCGGAGGCCGTCGCCACCCCAAAATTCGAAGACCCAGCGACTCGGCAACATCTTCCAGCTGCCTCTTGGACTCATCAAGAGTCTCTTCGTCGGGCTTAAAGAACAGGTTTCCCACAGCGTACTGACCCAGAGGGGGCAGCTTAATGCCCTCCTCCTTTTCAAAGTTCTTAATAAAGAATCGATGGGGGATGGATGTCATGACACCAGCACCGTCACCGTCTCGGGCATCGGAACCCACAGCACCACGGTGGGTCATGTTGCACAGGAGGTTTCGTGCTACGAATTATCAGAATGCCCGTTGGTTTATTGATTTCAATGGATTGAGAGACTTACCATCGCTGACAATTTTGTGACTGGGCTTGCCCTTAATGTGGCTTTTGTTGTGTTAGTCATGATGACCTTGGCTGCTCAGACTCAATGACACTTACCAAGCAAAACCGACACCGCAGGCATCCTTCTCAAGCGAGGGGTCATACAGACCCTGCTTCACCGGAAGTGCGCCAGCCCAAGAGTCATTGTTCTCAGTCTGATACTCAAAGGGACTGTATGTTTGTTGCTCGGCTTCAAAATGGGTCTGTCGGTCGTCGAAGTCCTCGGTTACGCGCATGCTAGGCGACCGGGTTGAGGTGGAGTTGGTGGGGGTTGGTGGGGGTCGGAGGGAGGGCGGGGCACCTCAGTGAGCAGCGAGCGCCACTCTTTAGCGTGAATCTGGAGTCGCGGAGGAACAGATTAGCCAGGGCACGAGCACGAGCCGCAAAATGCGAGGGGGAAAACATGGGTATGAAGTTAAGGAACAGCGAATTGGGGCGGAAATTTGAATTGGGATCCAGGAATGAAGAGGGAAGTCACTGAACACCATCGACAGCGACTGGGCCGTTGGAGAGTGGGTGTCTGCTGGCATCGAGCACAGAGTGTGGCGCGCTCGAGATAAGAAAAATCTGGCGATGAACGCTATCCCCAAGGCAGCCCCCCACCAGTGTCATACCATACAATTCGCCCCAGAGAGATTCCGCGCGGCATCTGGGGAAGAAGCAATGGCTGGGTGATTGATCCTGGTAGAATAATTGTTTCATGGAACCTCGGGCATTTTGCAATTCGACTGTCGTCTTTTCTGTGCCCGCGTCCAAGCTGCCTCTCGTCCGAAAGCGATGCAGTTCACGCAGCCGCAATGGCCAAGCTTCGATAGCTACCTGCTTTGGGTCTTGGCCCACAGAAGGGTCCGCCCAGTGGCAGAGATGGCCCCTCCCCCAATCGTGCGTAGCGTGCGAGACGCCGGGGTGGCAGCCAATAATGGCCCGCACAATGACAACCAGCCATGCGGCAAAGACATGGGCCCAGCCAAAGGCGCCCGGGGGGACGTCACCTCGGCGATGCAGCGCATGGAGGGAGGGCGCCACACGCGCCAGAAAGCCGCAGGGCGGGCGGGCATTTGCTGAATTGGGACATTTTGGAACGTTGTTGGCTGGGGTTTCTGCATGGAGAATTGGCGTCCGAGTGGTGGCTCGCGAGACATGTGAAGTCGACCTGTCCAGTGTGTGAAATGCCCAACACCACTCTCCAGGCGCCGTCATGGTCGTCGTCTTGCTGTGGATGGCACAGGTCCAGATATTCGAGTCGATACGATCCATGGGAAAATACAATGCTTTTGAAGACGCACACAGGAGATTGTGTTGGCAGTAACGGGGGTGTAGCTCGCAAAACATCCAAACACACAGCTATACTTACCAAAAGGCTTGTTCCTCTTCAAGAGAGCAATGGGTATCAAAGGTCGCTGGCTGGCAGTGACTGTATAGGCTAGTCGTAAGATGGGAGAAGAGAGCGTGCAAGAGGACAGAGCAGCAAGAGGAAGAGGGAGAGGGCGAGGGAAGAAAAAGAGGAGGGGGAGGGCAAACTTCTCTCTTTTATGGAATGGAGGGATCTCCCAGCGGTTGCCAACTGGCGCAGCCTCCTCCGTTGGTCGGCAGCACCTAGAGACGGGTAGGCACCCAACTTGGAACCGACTCTGGCTTGACTCGCCTCAGAATTACGGTTACGGGTTCGGGGCACGGCCGCGGCACCGCACCGCAGGTCCTGTTCGAGTGTGATTCACGTCCTGGGCCCTGGTGTGGGCTGCTGGGCTAGGTCTAGGTTCGGAACAACAACTTGGTGCCAAGCCCCAGCGAGGAGATTTGGAAGAAAAAAAATCCTATGGATTGGCTACAGACGACGGGGGGGGCTCTGGGAAATTCTGGCAGGGGGGTGGACGGTGGAGGCTAAGGGTGGAGGGGGAGGGGGAGGGGGAGGGGATGTGGGAGCGGGATGGGGGGTAAGAGGGCTTCCGGCTAAGAGAGCTCAGGCTGCCAGGCTGCCAGGTGAAGAGGCCAGGAGAGTGGTTGGATGATGAAGTCGATGGCCACGGCGAGACAGGCGCAGGGCAGCGTCAAGCAGCAGGGTTGCGCGTGGGGCGATGGTGATGGGGCACCAAGGTGGGGAGCAGAGGGGCCTGGGCTTCGGGGGGCGAACGCTGATAGTACGACGTGAAGATGGAGCTCTGCCATACTGCATTCTCACTGTCGGAACGACCACCTCCCTCTGCGTATTCTCTCTTTTTTTCTTCTCAATATTTTTCGTCTGGACCCTGTCCGCCATCTCTGCACCCATCCCTTCTCATCCAGGGCTGCGTTAGCGCATGGGGAGACCCCTCAAAAACCAAAAAACCAAAAAAAAAGGCACGCCACGCCCCTCGTCCCTTTGACGTCGACGACCCGCCCAAGACGAACACCTGCCTCTCCGACCTCCCGTCTGCTCCAAGTGGGCGCACACGCACCCTTCCGCCTCCATAATTCAATCCAAGGCCAGAAAACACATGTCAGAAAACACCGCAAGCAAATGAGGGCGAGGGTATTTGCACGACGTTCCCGTCATTGACATGCCATGCCATGCCAGCCCGCAACAACTAGGGCTGGCCGCCGCAACACACGCACGACAACTGCCATGCCATGCCATCCACTTACCCTCTCGGCTCCCCTCCGGACCCCAGGTGCTGTACATGGCTTCTGGCTTCGGGTTGTTCTTCCACCTGCCCATGACCGATGCGCGGCGCCCGGAACTTCGTCCGAAATCCTTGATGCCATGAGCATGACGATGTCTCTGTCACCCCTATTTTGCCTTTTTTATTAGGCATGATGGCTCACAGCCATGTCCTTGACCATGTCCTCCCTCGTACAAGGTGCATCTTCCGACCGTATATTTTCGCTGTGGCATATATCCGTGAGGATATTATACGATCATCATGTTTTCCGGTGCTTGCTGGAAAATTTACCCATTTTCCTGGAACAGACGTCGTGGCCTGCCGGGGTCTGGCGTGGCCTGGGCTCAAGGCTTGAAGCTAAGCTTGGAGATGGTGGTATGGGCAGCTCTGGGCTGGGTTGGGTGTCCCCATCCCGTCATGCTGCCACCCCTCCCCTTCAACCCCATTCCCGCCACGCCACTCGTTGAATGTCTTGTTTCCCTGGGTTATCCTGTCGATGTCTCTAAAAGCCGCCGATTGTTTCCCCCGAGCGTCCATTTATCCATTTGTCCACACTAGAGAAACAGATCGGCATCTCTTCGGGCCAGGAGATCCTGCTTCCCCGGCAGATTTGCTGCACGGGAGCCCAAACGATGAATCGCATTGTTTTGCCATAGCCAAATGGCAAATGTAATGACGTTTCTCGAGCCTGACCTGGCCTCTCATTTGTGAATGGACCATCTTGGACGGGACGGGAAGTCATTGCGTAGTTGATAGGCGACCCCTCATCCCGATCTACGCCGTCGGTAGGTGCGATCTACCATGGTTACGTAGCTCTGCAACCCGACCATCTTGGCTGCAACATGGCATATTAGCGCAGCATTGAATTAGAAGCGACGGAGTGAGAGTTTCCGCATCCTGGTTCGACCCGAACCTCTCGATGGGAAAATTTGCTTTTCCCGCATTGCCCTTTGTCTGACCGAAACCACAATTTCAATGCCACATTTCCTGACCGACTAAAACAGGGCATGTTATTTTCCATGATACCAGGAATCAAATGCTCTCTCGTCATTGTCTGATTTTCCCCCATAGTCTGATGCAACGATTCGCCGAGTGGCAG
Source organism: Calonectria henricotiae (assembly GCA_020623695.1). Lineage (NCBI taxonomy): Eukaryota > Fungi > Ascomycota > Sordariomycetes > Hypocreales > Nectriaceae > Calonectria > Calonectria henricotiae. Next base: position 46,196 of record JAHVYB010000250.1, read on the forward strand.
GGCCTCACCGAGTGGTCTGTCAGTCCAATCTCTCGTGTGGATACAACATCCAAGACGTGAGTCGTTCGCCCTGTCTTTGGACTACCACTCCCCGCGAAAAGAGATCGGCTGGGGCGACAAGATAAAAAATAAATTAAAAATAAAGGCTATAGATTCTCCCTCAGTCGGACCAATCACCAGCCGCTTATTCGGCTCCTTGTCGCATCTATCGCCTATCCATCGATGGGATAAGAATAGGTTTGGTACACAGTTCGTGTAAGAGAAATCCGGCCGAGGCAACGGAGAGTTCGCCGCCTTCTCAGAGGCCAGCCATCCACGACAGAACCCCACATGGAGCTGCAGCCACGGCCAGGATGATGCTGGGCATCCGTGCGACGCCGCCTGGAACGTTAAACCTAATGCACATCCGTCAAGGGTCGAGGTCAACTTCTAAACCTGCGACACCAATCATGGTGCAACATTTTCAAACCCAGCGTCGCCGATGTCGCGCTCGCCCCCGAGAACCCCAAGATGGCCATGCGCTGCGCTCGCCCGGGGGGCCGCCATTGACGTACAGATGGTGCGCGGGGGAGCTAGACCCGCGTCTGATTCGTCCGCAACTCAATGTCCATGGCCCATCGCATGCAACTGCAGGCGACCTCTCCGAGAAGCTGGATGCCCCATCTGCGCCGGTGGTGGGATTCCAACGAGTCAGATCCAAGCCGTGCCCCTACTGCCCCTACTGCCCCTACATGCGCTTGACATGTGTGATTCGACTTGCTCGCTTGTACCGTAAGCCTGCCTGAGGCTACCTTGTAAAGAAGTTTCCATTCCACCAGGGGAGGGGGGTTTGGTCCAGCCCTGGAAGCGTGTGCACTAGGGCTTGCGGCATGACAGGGTCTGGCTGCAGACGCAGGTGTATTGGTTCCCGGCTTAATTGCTCGTCTGGCTTCACCTTGTGGTATTGGCAGTTTTGAGGCGGCAAACAACGTCATCGACACACGACACGGTCTTTTTGCTTGTGAAATGAAAACCTCACCGTCTGCTCACCTGGCGCAGCTTTGGGCCAATGATACTGAGCTTGCGGAACATGCTGCTGGGGCTGCTGGCGTGAGAAGCAGGCCATCCAGAGGCGAGAAAAGGGATGCGGCCAAAGAGGGACAGCGCAGACGGACCACCCTGGGCCAGGTTTGTTCCAAGGCCGTCAGGGTCTCTCGGGACTATTCTGGCATCTCACCAACCTAGAATTCTGGCTTCGGGAAACATGGCCGCCTCACGCCATTATCGCACAGTCACACAATGGACATAAAAAAACTAGTGGCTGCAGCCAATCACATGCTTCAGATTCTAGCTCACCTCTTCTTATCTCGCGCCAACCAGCGCAGCTCGTCCCGTCACAGCCCGTGTCATGGCGCATCTACGCACTAAAACGGAAGAAGCTCGTGCCGGAGTCTCATCGGCATCCAGGGTATAGATCACTGAGTGGGCATTAGTAGGCGCCATGGCACAGGTTGCTCATGTCTCACCACGGGTTCGGGAGTCGTACGTAGCCTACTGCGTCGGCCCTACGAGCTTCTTTTTGGACTGGACGACGTCACTCTTTTGGGAAATTTGAACCGGCACTTGCGATTTGCCAATCAAGGATGGGGGTCAAATGAAGGTTCCCCATCAACTACGGAATAAACTGAGCTGGGTTTACAACCCAAGCTGCTGCGTCGGAACAGGCTGTTTTGTGGCACGGCTAATCCTTTACCAACACACACCCATCATCCCGTGGCCCGACCGAAGGTTGAACAAGGAAGGGGGCATGCACTGTTCTTCCCAGGGCCAGACATCTTGCTCGTTAAGCCGGCTTTTCTTCCCATTGATCAAGCGATCGTATATATGATTCCCCAGAGCGCCTGATCACTCGATGCTAGCGGCCTTGACCCTCCGCCTACCATGACAGCCAAAGACATGAGCCCATGGGGTGCAATGGGGGTGCCATGGGGAGGAAATCATGAGAATGGGCATCATGACAACGACGGACGCCTCGCTTGGCCCCATATCCTCCACGGTATTACTCCATCCCCCCGCTGTCCGTAGGCTGGAGTATGCGCCGTTTTCCCTAGCGTGTTGCTGGGGTGGTCTTATCTCTGGACTCCGTCCGCACAAACGGCACCAACGAAATGCGTTCGAATAGCGCAAATCAAGCCGATGCATTATAAATATCAAAGGAACAACTGCTGTGGGCGGAGCCCACGGAAGTGGAGGAGGTTGATTTTCGGGTAGTGGTCAGCGCGGCCGAGTTCGGCGGCGTGAACATTGGACGCATCTCCATTGGCTGGGCGGAGCCGATCTGAGTCGCAGCCAATTCTCGCCAGCCAGCCGCCTCTGATTTCCGACCAAGGCTCCAGAGTGCGGCGGCCTCGTTACGCGGACCTCGGTGGCACCCACTCAGTGACCGTTTCTCCGCCTCTCCGCTGGCTGCCCGCTGCTTTGTGCCTGCATGCTCCGAGACCACAGCTTCCCGATTTCTCCCGAACGTCCAGCAACGTTCCTCTTAACCCCGACCACGTAGGGATTCGGCCCTGGTTGCTTGCGGCAGGACCTAGCGCAGGAGCCGCAGCACTCACTGCAGGGAGCAGCAGCCAGACAGCACTATCCACTAACCACCATCACTTACCTCACACGATGAATAACCATTTCTACCGTTTTCAAACGGCCTGCACGGCGGTGGCAAGATGCTGTGAGCTTGGCCTAGAGCGGTGAACCGGACATGCAATTTCAGAGACAATATCTGCAGATTACTGCTTGGCCTTAATTTCAGCGAAACAGGAACAGCACCCAGAAACGGCGTAGCACCCAGAACTGATTGTCCAAACGTGGCTCTCCCTCCATCCAGTCCCTGCGGCGGCCGACATCCACCGCCGAGCCGCTCCAGCCGTTGTAACATGGTTTTACCCCCCTTCGGACCTAAGACCGAATTCAGAGAGGCTGTGTCCAAAAGCCCATCTTCGTATCCTCGTTGACCAATACGTGGCATTCCCATTCAGATTACGGATTTTTTTAAACAAATATTATGCCCCCTCCTAATTGCGACCGGGGGTATGTCTTGGCTAGCGGCTATTAAGCGCCGCCCCGCGCCTGTCGCGTGAGCTGCCCCGCAGCGTCTTGTTTCCATGACACCCTGGCGCTCAATTACGAAACATACAACTGCACCCACGCGTAACGCCTCTGAACGCGCGCTGGAGCTGGCCCAAATGTTTACCACGCTCCCAGATTTTACCCCGCGAGATGTAAACCCCCCGTTTGCATGGCCGATCCAACATCAAGAACCATGCACTAACGCCCTATAGTCGCATTCCATCTGGTACAGGTCATCTCGCAGTCCATTCTCCACACCAGGCGCCGTTGACGGCAACAACAGCGACTCTCAAAATCAACACCATGGCGGGAATCACCCCCGTCAAAGGGGTAGCATGCTCGAGCGCTCAGCTCTCGCTCGCCTTGTCGCAGACGAACAGTACATGCAACGTCGCCGATTGAATATTCAAAATTACGGCAGCAGCTGGCTCAAGCCACCCGGCGTTCCCAAAACCCTGCATCAAATGCGTGAAGAAAAGAAAGAGCAAGAGGAGCACCAGGAAGCACTTCGTCGGGAACAATTGGCGCAGGAACTTGCTGAAGCCGAAGCCGAAGCCATACCGGAGGATGGAATAATGGATGATGTCCAGTTGGACGGTGCGCAAGACTTGGATGACGAGATTCCAGACGCCGATGATGACTTTGCCTTACCCGATGATGATGATGATGATGATGATGATGATGATGAGGACGAGGACGAGGACGAGGAAGAGGAGGAAGATTCTGACGAGGATGATGAGGATGAGGATGGTCGCGGTGGGGAAGCAGACGAGTCGGTGTTGAGGGAGGAGAGACAAAACGACCTCATGGCCGCTCGTATGCGAATGAATGACGATGCCTTCCGAGAAGCTCTCGTGCGTGGCGCTGGTGAAGACGACGGCCTGTACGGTGGCGACGAGGATATTGAGGAGGATGATGGCGGTCACATGCTGGGAGAAGACGACTTTGTCCAAGATGGGATGGATGACGACCTAGGCATGGACATGGACGCAGATCTCGACGACGATATTCCCTCGGCCGAAGACGGTGGTTATGAGCACACCGACTCGGAGGCCGAGCTATCTAGCAGCGAGGAAGAGGACGACGGTGAGGACGAGGAAGACGATGCAGATATGAGCTTTGCGCCCCGATCCACGGTCATGGGTCCTCCGCAGTCTCCTACCCTCCACGGCCGTCCAAGCATGTCAGTCGGCCGCCCTAGCATGGACATTAGCAACCTACTCTCCCATGACGGCAGCAGCTTCATGAATAGCAGCCCTGCAGCCGGTCGACATGCACGCCAGTAATGACTTTTCAAGAATATCCATAAGCATGGGGAAGCACGGCAGAGAGGACCTCATAATATACCCATACAGTGTTTTGCCTCATTACACTCATGAATGAAATAGAAAAAGAGTTTGTTTAATATTAATGTCCAGATGCTAGCCTGCACTCAAGTGAAATTTTGACAAAATGTAAATTGTCTGATGTCTTAGGAAGGGACACTAATATTACAAAACAGTATACGTTAAAAGCAGCGTCTTTCTTTTGGGTTAATATAATTTTGTTGGACTTTCCTCGGGAGCGCTGCCCTAGAATCCATTTAACCATAATGCAAAGGCAGCCAAGCAGAAGTGTCAACGCCAGTTCCTAACGCCATCAAAGAATGCATCCATATATGCAAGGGGTTCGCCCACCTCCTACCCTGGTCAAAGACACACAAAGTCTTCCTCTCTCTCACCTCATCTCATTGGCTCGATACCGCGAGATTCATCTTCATCCTCGTTCTGTACATCCGGTTGTTTCAAAAACAAAAACAAAACAAAATAAAAAAGTCGATTAAGATTCGGAAAGTCCGAGTCTTTCTTGTCGGAATCGATGTTTCATGCGCTCCGTATGAGTACGTTATTTTCTGTTTATTTTTCAGGGTTCGTGTGCAGAGCAGGCGTCCAGTTTGACCTCGCTGAGGTGAAGGGGTTTAAATAATAAACAAAACATGCGACGTTCGCTGTGGTTGAGGGGTGTAGGGTGTAGGGTGTAGGGTGTAGGGTGCGCGCGCTCAAAACAGCCAGACGTAGGTGAAGAGCAGGATGACAGCGAAGAAGAAGGCAACCCAGACCTTCCAGCCGACGCCAGTGCGCTCGGCCATGAGGAGCATGCGGTTCATGGTGCCGCGGAGGCGAACGCGGGTCGAGTCGAACGAGTCGTTCATCTTTTCGGCGAGGGCGGAAGATTCGCGAATTTCATCACCGATGGCAACCGTCATCTATGAAACGGGTAAATTGTCAGTCCTCATTTTCCCCAATCGCTTTTGTTGATTCCAATGGCTACTCGACATGCGCCCCCCTGATTATGGTATATGGGTCTGCTAAACTCACATTCTTCAACACCTTGACCTTGCCCAAGATGCCTTCGACCTGGGCATCGTTCTGGCTCTCGAGCTCGCTCAGGACGGCATCGCTGTATTGGCCCTTGCGGTTGGGCGTCGCTGACCGGAAGTTGGGGTTCAAGCTGCTGCTATTGTTGTTCCCGGTTAACGGTGGGCCGTAGCCTCCGTAGCCGTAGCCGCGACTTGGGCTCGCGCTGACGGGCCGGCGAGAGGCGGCGTCGCCCGTATAGCCCTCGAAGAGCTGGCTGCGGGAGTCGCGCTGGTGCAGCGTGGATGCGCCGAACCTGTTGTTTCCGGGGGGCTTTGTCAGTTTTTCCTGGTTCGCCGTGACGTATAAGGAGAAGGGGAGGGGGGTGTTTGAGCACAGGTGCACGCATACCTTTGCGACATGACGAGAGTAGTGAAGGACCAGTCCTGTCGATGGAGGGAGAGGGGAACGGCGAAATCCAACGAGCAGGAAGTAGGAAACCAAGAAAGGAAATGAAAACTCAAAGAGAAGAAAATTGAAGCTGGTCGTTGCGTCGATGGGACACGAGACGAAACCCTGTCGTTTCCGAACAGGCTAGGTGTTCCCTCGTGACGGTTGTGTGTTCTGAATGGTGACTGGACCGTCTGTTTTAGGGGGGGGGGGTTCCCAAAATTGACGGCCGCGGGGTGACCTGTTCGGGTACGTACCTTTTTTTTTTTTTGGCCATCAACACCATCTCTCGTCCAATCGTATTGGGCCAACGCCACCTAGACGGAAATGAGAAATTCTAGGCCTTCTTTTTGACTTCGAGTGGCAAGTCATGAGAAACAATGGATTGGGTCGTTCGAGAACGACGGGGTTTCCCGAGTCAAGGCCCGCCGCTTCGTTAAAATATATAACCTCGGAGACTTGATTTGACACCATATTTGAAGTCAACTTCAAACTTGACGCGGCAACTGGATAAATGTGTGGCGGTAAAATCACCTTGTATGTTGGTGGAAACAAAGGCCAACCAAAGTGGTTGGAAACTACATGATTGTCTCTATCTCTTGGCTGTTCCCCTCTGTGGCCTGGGCTAGGACACGCTCCTCTTGGTTGGGCTCGCTGCTCTTTTTTTCTTTCTCTAACTGGACATGAATAGACATGGATACTTTAGCAGGTGCAATTTCAACATGGAGCTTGCGAGGTTAACAAACAATGGGACTATCTGGGTATGTAATATTGGGCAAGATAGAAAAAAACAGGTACACATGAGAGTGGTGGGCATTTTCAAACAATATGATATCTTATTATAGAAACCTAATAATATTCAGAGACCTGGAACATAAGTCATTCAATCTACTCCAAGAGACCAATTTAATATTACACGACCATCTGGATAACATAGGGAGTAAAGTAGTATTCTATATACAATACCACCTCAGATTAGAGAACAGATGTATAACAAGTATAGCCAGATGGCAGCCATTGTATAAACTAATATGGTCATATTTCCCGCTCTTGGGATCCCCATGTCTTCTCTACGGGTGGGAGTCGATATTGCCTTTAGAGGTTAAGGTTCCCGCATGAAGACTGATCGATTGGGATTAAATTCTTACCCTAGAGGAGTTGCTGGAAGCTTGGGTCAGGTCCTGGAACGAAGGGACGAATACTTCGAAACTGCTCGAAAAAGAGTCGCAGTGCTTAGAAAGAAATTGGCCAAATGTATGGATAATAAGAAAGATTAACTTGATGCGCCCTGAAAGAGAAAATTAAGTTTACCATACATTGATTAGCTTGACAGTGGGGGGGGGGGAGGGACGAAAGTAATGGTGTCTTTGGGTTCAAAGAAGACCAATATATCGAGGAAGACGAGGATTAGGAGGTTAATATCGAGCTCGAGAGAGCAAGGGAAATAGACGGTGCATTGGACACTGGGTTTTCAATTGAAGAAAATAAGAACTCATTGATAGATCATCCCGGAAGATCTTCCATCTTCGCGATCCGTAGAGTCTTTATCTCTACGCATCCAATTGATTTTGGGCTCTGGCTTAATTATTTCTTGACTTTTGCTCTGTCCCGGGTAATATCCGACCTTCCTTTCATAATTCCCACCCACCCGTTGGGGTCCCCCAAATGCGTTAACTCGTCGGCCGTGAAACATGAAACTAAGAACCCAAAGACCTAACCGCCTATCCCAAGTATATACGCTAAATGAATCAGAACACTCTACTGCTCACAGACTGGAACGTCTTTGCTGCTGGCTTAGAAGTCACCGCCAAAGTCGGCGCCATCGTCTATGGAGTGAGTTAGCAAATTGTGTCACTGCAAGATGGAGAGGGCGCCAACTTACCAAAGCCTTGCTCATACGCCTCGTGTTCCTCATGGTCGTCAATAGCATCGGCAATTAGAGCACCACCGACTAGACCGGCACCGATACCGAGGGCAGCACCTCCGGCCGCCATGCCGATGCCGCTGCCCTTCGTTTTACTGGCCTGCTGCTGGCCGTAGTAGCCGCCTTGTTGCTGGCCGTAACCACCATAACCTCCGGGTGCGCCGGACTGCTGTTGGCCGTATGGCTGCTGGTTGTGGTACCCGCCCGGGGCACCCTGTCCGGGATAGCCCTGCCGGGGATAGCTCTGTTGCTGGCCGTAGTATTGCTGCTGCTGCTGCTGCTGCTGCTGTTGGCCATAACCACCACCGTACTGGCCACCATATTGACCACCCTGACCACCGTGCGAGCCGCCATGGGATGCAGCCAGCTGCTTGCCCTTACCGAGGAGCTTACCTAGGAACCCGCCGCCACTCTTTCCCTTATCCCGCGGGGGAAGCTCATTAGAATACGAGTTCTGGCCGGGGCCGGGGCTGGGGCCGCCATAGCCGGCAGGGACGGCGGGGACGGCGGGGCTACCACGAGCGCGGGCATCCTCTTCGGCCTGAAGTCGGGCCGCGAACCTGGCATCTTCCTCTTCTTGCTGCGAGGGACCGCCGCCTCGGTTAACGGGATCGTCGTAGGGGTTCTTCTTGGTGTCGGTGGGAGCGGGGCCGTCGCCGGGCATGTATCCGGGAGGAGGGCCAGCGGGGGCGCTCTCACCCTGGGGGTATGCGGGAGCCGTGGGCTTGTCCCATTGCGATTGCTTGGTGTGGACATTTACATAGAACCTGTAGCACGCGAATTGTTAATAATTTGATGCGATGCGATGCGACGGGGAGGGTGAATATGCACGAACCATTCCTTGTACTGTTCGTTCCATCGCACCACCCAGCCCTCGGGAACTTCGGGGGCTTTGGGGGGCGGGGGACCGGTTGGGGGAGCAAAGTCGGCCATGGGTGAGAGTTATCTGATTGATGGTGACAGAGTGAGATGAGTTGGTGAAGCGTGTGCGCGGTGGCGAGGAGTCGTTCGCAGGATATGAAGAGTCGGAGGGGAGTAGTCTGGTGACTTGGAAAGATGGATGCGTGATGTATATTGAGAAACGGTGCAAGATGGGAGGAACAGCGAAAGGCAGGCCAGGACTTATTAATAAACACGGAGGGCTCCGTTGGCGGCCTACAAAGTCTAGCAGTGGATCGGTCGCCACGGCCTATTCTCTCTGCGTATGTCTGTCTATCCAGGCGCATCCATACATGTCCATGGGTTCGGAGGGGTTCATGGCACATGGACCCTGTGCGGTAGCTTTGCCCCTCCCGGCGACACGCCAGCGCCGTGGATCCGCGATGGTGTCAGTGGCACCCTTTACGGCGAGCACAGCCCCCCGTCACGCATGCCAAGCTCGTCCAGATGCTTCCCTACAGTCGCGGCTTCAACGGGCCGCCAAGCTGTCGACGCCTCAGGCGGTTGGCTAACTTGACGGCTGTTGTTTGGATGCCTTCCTGAGCGCCGCAGGAGGGTGACTTGATAGTGCAAATGCCCAAATGCCAAGATTTCCGCTTGTCGCTGCAGCGGGCTTGACCCACCAAACCATTCGCTCTAGAAGTCAACCCCGCGATCCGGAAGAAATCAAACCATCCACTCAGTTCCTTGGTACCGTGCTGTGCGGCGACGTGCGCCAAAACCCTGTGTCTGGCCGTCGAGAAGCGACACGTTGACATGGTGGGCTGCCTCGCATTATGTTTCAAGGGAGCCCTCCAGTCCGCTTCTGTCATTCATTCATCAATCAACCTGTCCGGATGCCGGCAGATCCGCGTTCAAGCTACCCACCTAGATCTGGCAGGCTAGCCACATGCGCCACACCGGACGCGAGTGTGATGGAGTGGCAATGAGGGGCCTTGGCGGAAATGTCAATTCCAAATTGCTCCGTGGGACAAGTCTCGGGTCGCCCTTTGACCGTGGCGGTGCATCCGAATGACTCTCCCTCCAGCGCGGCAGGGGGCTTTTACACGATGGAACAAGAGAGAAGATGCGCGTTTCGCGTACATGGAATCGTCTGTGGCCCCTCCCCCCCCAGGCTCAGCAGGTTGGTGCCAAGCGTGCAGCGTGCACCTGGGAGCCCAAGGATGAAATCATAGAAAGCAGGGGGGGGGGAAGGTATAATGACTCTAAACAGCGCGGTGTAATATTTACGTTTATTTATTTGTCTAGGTATGATGTTTTCTTTTACGACGATTGTCGTTGCAGACTCATGTACCTATGTATAATGGAGGTTTGAGATATGTAGGTATGTCATAGTTTTTGGCACCCACTCGCCCAAGTGGGTAGGTGCCTTGAAGGGTCCCGTTCATCACTCGTGTCGATTACGCTTGGCGAATACGCTTAATTAATCTTGGCGTCAGTAAAGCAGCCGTCAAGCTCAGCCAACTCAAAGCGCCTGAAAGCGCCATATTTCAATCGACTGGCAATAAAACTGCACCTAATCACATCATCTTCTCAAAACCAACTCGTATTTACATTACCGCCAGATTGCCGTACAGCCGTGGATCCAATTTTTTAACCTTCATTACAAACAAGGGTATCCGTCTTAAACCATGACCACCCCACTGCAGCCACCTCTTTTCATCATCCTCGAGCCTAATGATGCCGTCTTACCCATACAAAATGGCCGGCTCTACTCGTTCAAGGCCTCGGTGTCGCTATCGGGAGGAGGATGTCGGTCCGTCCAAGGCTCAAACACGCTCCATGTCTTTGATAGTCCACCTACCGTCTCCCAGATCAACAGGAAAGCAAATAGACCCATGATAACCCACATGAAATCTTCGGCATTGAGATGATCGTGAGTCAGTGGGAGGATGATAAGGATGATGGAAACCACCAGTCGCATTCCGATTCTTGGGAGCTGGGCCAGCATCAGATTGTCCTCTCCCTCAACGCGGTACAGCATGCCGTATATCCAGAGGCAGAACATGCCGACACCAAGTCCTCCTCCAAGCAGCCATCTCTGTCCCTCCTCGAATTCTTCAATTCCCGTGCTCACAGCTGCTATATGGCCACCAATCAAGAACGACGCAGAGAGAGGTAGATGCAACAGGAAAAACCCAAATGCGGTCCAGGCAGATCTTCGGATGGGGTGCGTCGCCTGGATACTGCCATCGCCGCTGGCGTATATCCAATTGAGACTAAAGGCAATGATGAGGGTGCAAGTAGCTTTGGCGTATCCGGATGTCAAGCCAATGCCCGTCTTGTTGCCGACAATGATGCTATACGTGAATTCTCCGAGAATAATGATGAAAAATGCGGCCATGCGGTCAACCTCGTGTGCGATATCCACAGCTGTACTGTAAGTGAGCTTGAGCTTCTTTTTGATCCAAGGGCTGAGCGTCATGGCCCATGTGACTTCCTGGTAAACGATGGATACGGCGACGACGGCAATCTTGGCCTTGATGCTGACGCTCTCAAAGAACAAGGGAATCACAATCAGGAGGCCGATAAACATGAACCCGACCATTATACGAGCTTGAACACGGTGCTGATACGCGGCAAACGATGTGACGAAGAATGTGGACATGGTCGTGAACCTGGCAACTACGTAGGCGCCGGCGGTGGTGCGCAGGGCGTGGATGTCCTCGTCGGCGGCGTTGGCATTGTTGGCGTACAGCACCAATAGGGCCATTACCCAGAGGATAACGAGGCGCTGCAGCAAGTCGTCGGTATAATATGAGTTCATGATTTCGCGCAAATCGACCCAGATATGCCACGCCGGTGTAAAGACGAGGAGATACTTGACGAGATGCTTGCCGTCGGGGTGCTCAGTGAGCTCGTCGCTGAAGTTGGCCACCATGGCAACGTCTGGTGCGCGTTAGCTGGGAGTTCTGCCCTTGCTCAATTTCCAGAGCAATTGCTATGTTCCAACTTACACAAGAGATCGAGGAACAGCTCAAAGCGCCCGGCCTGACGTTCCTCCTCGTTTTCCTTGTACAGGCGGCCCTTGTAAAACCACTGCAGCGCGCGAGGTTTCTTGACGGCGTAGCACGACGCCCTGGCGTTTTCCTGGAGCTCGTTGCAGTTCATCTTGGGCGACGACAGACCAGGGTAATTGGCCGCAGGTGCGTGAGATCAAGCTCCAGCTCGACGAGGGACCAAGGGAGACGCCTCCATCTTAAAGGTTCGGGAGCGAAACGTTCAGCCCAGCACTAGTTTCTTAATATGGTTGGATGGTGTTTTTTTTTTCCTCCGTGGACCACTCTAGATTGGGGTTCCCCGAACTGCGGCAACCCCAGCTAGTTGGCTGACTGGACCATTACCAACCCGATGAAATCATTATGTCGATACGAGTAAGCGACAAAAATATTTCCCATCTCTGACATGACAGCCAATCCATGCCGAATCCGGGCCACTTGCAACGCACTCCTCCAGCCCTGTAACCCAGTTGAGATTAGGTTGGGATCCATCGACACAGATCCATCGGGGGGGGGGGGGGGGGGGGGGGGGTTCCCCCCCCCCCCACCCCCCCCATTGCGACCCGTAACCCCCGGGCCCGCCTCCTCACCTGCCGGCTCCCCACCAACAAACCGTTTCAGAGCAACGGACACGCGTCGAAGACACACAACCTAATTCGGTTTTTAAAGGGTGTTTTTTTTTTTTTTTTTTTTCCCCCTTTTTTCCCTTTTTCCCACCTCGCGCCCTCCCCTATCACGGGCAACACCCCCTCTCCAACGTACTCCCCC
>JAHVYB010000251.1:0-57999 GCA_020623695.1 Calonectria henricotiae
GTCGGGCTCTCCCATGCGCCTCGCGACTGGAGGGGGGGTCGTGTGCTGACATGGTATGTCGACACCCAGCGGTCGGAGGTGCGGTGCCAGCATGGGTGGTTTTTTAAAGGCTCTGTCATGCGGTTTCTTTTGAGTGTGGACCAGAGAGGCCGGGAGAAGGGGAGGGGAGGGGGGGGGAGGGGGAGAGGGAGAGGGAGAGGGCAAAAAAAAAAAAAAAAAACCCCCCCCCCCCCCCCCCCGAAAAAAAAATAATCTATCGGTCCGGCCGAGTGACGTACGGAGATTCGCGTACCTTGTCTCGATCGTCCGAGAAGACGGAAAAATTAACGAAAGCGGCCGCTACGATGCGAAGGTTTCCGCCGTCTGCCGTTGAAAGGGGACTGAATGTGAGATCTAATCAAAAGTAGCGTGGGCCCCAATGACCGGTAAGGTTTCCTGCTGTTTCTCAGTCTCTGATGGGATAGGACCATGGGTTTTTTTTAATTCCTTTTTCTAATTTTTATTCTTATTATAATTTTTTTGTTTTACGACAAACCCTTTTGGGAGGAAAAGATGGGGAGAAGGTTTGCACTAATCTTGAAACCGGCCAACCCGGAGCCAATTGGCCCCGATTGGGGCAAATAGGCGCAACCTGGTCGCCAAATGCACATACAACTATGTGTTATTACATTGGGGAGCGAGTGCACCACGGCATTACACTATATGACACTATATCCGTATATTTCATTTGGTATTCTGTTCGTCATTAAACTTTCTTTTCCCTATCGTTTACGAGAAGCTCTGGGCAACTGACTCGAAGCGATGGTGATGGGCAACGCTGAATGCACCACGATGAAACAATAGTTTGGGCAAGCCGACTCTGCTGAGACAAGGGCGACAAGACATGGCATGGCAGGACGAGGGTGTACAGACGCATTTGAAGCGTGTTCTATTTCCATGACACATGTTGGGATGGGACGGGCGCACCCTTGGTGTTTCCAACTCTAAAATTGCACTGAGTACGGTGTCTAAAGTGGCAGGCCCTTATTTTTTCCCCCTTCCTTCTAGGATGGATTCCAAACTTCTGTGCCTGTCTTGGCCCAGAACGACCCGCAGCGGGAGCCACGAGCACGCGCACCATCTCCAAGCAAGGCAGGTGGATGATGTGATGATGCTCAGTGATAGTCGAAACGCAAGGCTAGGGCCAGGTGACAGAAGGGAAGAAGCCAGCAAGCAGGCCCCAGGGGGGGCTGGGTGACCCGTTGTCTGTGAATCGGCGAGAGGGTGTTATCTCTAACATTTGACAACGAGCTGTGCCGCAACCCAGAGAGGGGCCACGAGACAGGGCACAGCGCGGTTTGGTGTGACGAAACCAAGCCAGGCCCAGTTTAGAAGGTGGCAGATAGACCGACGGATGTTGCGGATCTGGAAGGCTTCCAGAAGCTCTCATCTGCCAGCCGTTGGCAACGATACCCCGGCCCAGGGGGGGGAGGGACTGCCACGGGGTGACTTGGCGTCTCAAACCTCGTTGACCCTTGGCTTGGTTCATCAACGACGACCCCCGCGTGATCCACTAAGACAACCGAGAGAAAGCGACAGCAGCAGCGACAGCAACAGTGCGCAATCAGGGAGCAAGGGCCAGGGAGTGGGGGGTACCTGGAGGGGTACCCCCGAGAGGGTTTCTCGCCGAGTTTCTGGAGGGGGGGTCACCTATGGAAATTGGCAAAGTCCAATGGCGAAGGGGAACCAACAACGAACGACTTTTGACCATTTGTCATTTGCCCGTGGCCAGCCGTGTTTGGAATCGACATTCGCATTGGTGCCAAGACATACAAGACGAGCACACGGGAAAATCGGGGCCCGGGTAAGCTCCAAGCTTCCTTGGTTTCATCTCTGCATGCTACAGACCTGCACTTGGCCCAGTTGGGAGGAGCAAACGAGATCACCTATCGTGCAGTCTCCAGGAGAAAAAAAAAACGAAAAAAAGACTGACGTGCATCCATCCCAATTGATCCTACCCAACGCGCATGCAACCACTTGCCTCTATTTTTGGTGGTTGCCTGGCTGGCCAGTCAGCCAGGACAAAACGCGAGGTTGCTAGGACGAGGAGCTTGGAGAGAGGATCGGTCACTGCTTTCGCTCAAGGCGTTCTGCGCAAGGCTGTCTTTCCCCTCATTGACTTTCGTAGAATGCCATAAACGGATATCCGACATGCGCATTCCAAACTCCCCGGTCCCCCATACGGCGACCGGTATCTGCATATCACCAACGTCCCTGGCTATGTTGCAGCGAGGGAGGGAAAAAAGAAAATACGGATACGCATTTCCCAAGATCGTCCACCGAACGATGTGGGGTGGTGTGCAAAGTATGCGGTTGGCCAGGGCAGTGAGTGACGATTGGGGAGGGTCTGCTTGCTTGGCGGAGTACCAATCAATCTCTCTGGCTCCTCCTTTCAGTAGTATTTTCCCATGTGGTGCTGGCGACTGTCGGTCAGCGAGAACCGAACTATTAGGGTGGTGTTGAAACGCGCGATAGCCAAGCGAGGATTGCGATGTGATGAAGAAACCTTGAACTCTCCTAGGGCATGACGCTACTACGCAACGCAACACAGCCAAACCACCCCTGTCGACACTCTGGGTGGGGGGTTTTCGAGGACATGATTGATGGGTACATTTCTCTGCGTTGCTCGATGCGGTGAACTGATTGGGACCATCCCACCATCCAACCACCCATAGTGTGAGCGAGCAGCTCGACGGACGAAATTGTACGGAGAGGATGGGGGCTGTGTATCTTGTGCCCCTGGTTGGCGTCGAAGGAGCATGGCCTAGGCAGCAGAAACAAAGCCGGCTTCCTCATGTTCCCTTCTGGTTGATGCCGAGAAGTGGATTTTTGGGATCTTCATGGGTTTGGTTGCTGCAGACCCAAGGAAGCTTTGATGAGGAGTGCCATTGCCGCTGCCGCTGCTTACCGCGACGTGTTGGATTTTTGTGGTCATCAGCTGTCTTGGCCCCTTCCCTTGTCGTGTGGTATGTGCGGCATGCTGCCCGTGCCCACCCACTGCCAGTCGTCCTCCCGGCATTGTTCCAGCCCAGTCGTGTGTCGCGATGTGTGGATGTGTGTGTGGATGTGTGTGTGGATACCAGTGCTCCTCTGGCAATCATTCAACGATGAATGCCAAGCACTGTATGTATGCAGAGTCATCAACGCAACCTGACGGAACCAACGAAGAACAACCGGCCAGCTACACAATGTCCCGCGGGCCTCACGCAGACCGATGACGCTTCAACGTGCATGGAAAGCTGCACGACCGATCAGGCTGACACATTTATGACAACTAGCTACGACAGAGCCTCCAACGATAAGGCGCAGGCCAACCATAAAAACCATCTGTCGTAATACGGTTTCAATGTGAACCCGATGATTGCCCATGGTACGTACATGCACGCCAATGGTATGTACTTTTTTACTTCTTATTGTCCTCAACTGCATCGACAACGAAACAACACACGCCCCCTTGGAGAAAAAAAAAGGACTAACACGGCGCGGTGTCCAACCTGGCAATCTAGACCTGAGTAAGTTTTGCGTCCAATTCAATATGCAGCTACTCCCCCTTGTCCCGAGATACCCGCGTACGTTGCTCTGTTTGACTTGTACGATACGTATGCATCTTCGGAGAGTTGAAAATTATGGTACCTGGCTGTACCCCTGGCTCCCATCTTCAGCCCAGCCAAGTTCGAGCAGGGCTCAGTTCGTCCCTCCCGTCAATTTGCCACCTAGAAACTCTGTCTCTGGCATCCCTGGCATATGTCCCTCTGTTACCCGAATCCCTACCATGGCCCTTCCCTACCCTCTGCTCCTCCAGAGCACCAGACCACATGTACGTACAGCATGGGTTAATGATGATGAGCGGATCCCCCAGGTCGCAGAGGGGACGGCCAGCTACTCCCCACTAATGCTCGTCGACTCCTCCCGATATCGATGGCCGATTTTGCTCGCCTGCTGTCCAAACAAGCTAATGCTTGCCTTTGTCGTGGAGCAGCTGGGAGCCTGACATGGCTGAGCTCAAAGGCAATGTGCGGTAGTGGGATGGGAACATGATTCAGCCGAGCCATCCAATCTGCCAAGGTACGAGTCGGAGGGACGATTCTCTTTCTCTCAGTTCAATTGCCCCTGCGCCGCCCTTTGTAATTCTCTGTGGTCCTGGATCCATCACAGCGGCACAGGCGTGATTTTTTTTTTGGTTGCTCGTCACTTCTTCCCAAACGAATCCCACCCAACGCACCTCATCTCCTTCCAAATCGAAGCTTTGCGCGGCGCGAAGAAGTAGCCTGCGAGTGGTATGGTCGCGCACGCGCCTTGGTAGCATCATGGCCTGTGGGGTAAAGTGACAGGTTAGCTGCTAATTAGCAGCAACGTGCTCTAAGAGTGGAGGGGAACGGCCATTTTGCTGTCCTGTCCCCCCGTCTGTCTCACATGGGTCCAACTCTCCACTATTCAAGCTCTCCTGGCGCGCGCAAGACAACAGACAGCACCCACCCTTCAATATTGGCTGGCGGGCCCTGTACTAAGCTCTGGCCGATGAGGTCACCGAAGCTTTCATGGTTAGGGAAGCTAAGCTAAGCTCCATTCCTCTCTCGAGCAGGAGCACGAGCGCCCGAGCACTGGTGCTGGAAGCCAGAAGCCAGAAGCCAGAAGCACGACCACCAGTTCTGCCAGCTCTGCCACACCCGCCTCCACTCCCGTCGCCATGTCGCTACCCGTGGGCTTAATCGCTATGCGAATGGGAGGTAATATGGCGCTGACAGTGCCCTCCAACTCTGGCCTTGTACCCCCCTTCGCCCTCTCCCATCCGTCAGCCCCGATGAGGCGATGTGGTACCGCGCTGCCGACGCCCAAGTAACTACATACACGTCAATGTACCGCATTGTTTTTTTTTTGTTTTGTTTGTTTGCACTCTTACTTGCCGTTCTGCCTAGGCCTTGCTGCTTTGGGTATACCTTGGGTGTGGTTCGTGCGCCGCGCAGTGTTTGCTCTTTTTGTCGTGGGCACACGTGCCGTAACCCACGTCGTTGTCAGTCATCTCGGGACCGTCGTGGGCCATGATTCTGTTAGCTCTGCGTATTATTCGCCTGCCGTCTATACTCGTCCTGTCTGCTATTTTTTGGCCTGTCCCCCATGTACCAGTCATCATGGGAACCTTGTATTTTTATTTTACTTTAATTTTCCCACTGGCACTCGTCCTCGTTCTGTATTGCACCGGCAATAGCTCGCGCGCCAAATTCCTCGTCAACCTCCCGCTGACAAGGCAGCTGCCGCCAAACCGCTTCAAGGGCCCCAAGACGCGGATCCTCTATGCGAGTGAAGGATGCGTCGTCCCTGAGACAGTCCTCGGGATCGTCCACAGCCTCACTGGCTTCCCCTCCCCCCATTCCACTTCAGGACACCGGGGGCAGGAAAAAAAGTGACGATGGCTGTTTTTCCTGACCGTCTCGGTTTCCAAATTGGTGATGCCGTCCTGTCAAGGCGGCACATGCAATGCGCAATGCGCAATGCGCAATGCCACTTTCCAACCTGGCCTCGTCCCGGGACAGCTTTCCCCTCGTTTTACTCATTCAAAGCGAATTACTTGATTCGCCGTTTGCTAATATAGGGACCCTCTAGGACCCCGTCAATTGGGCCATGGCATCCCATCCTATCCCATCCCATCACGAGCCAGGGTCCGCCAGTGCTTCGCCCCCGGTCCTGGCTGGCCCCCCTCTCACCCATCTCCACACACCACCGCTTTCGCTTTTTGCTGGTCCCCTCTGTTCCCACTGTAAGTTACGGCACGGTACGTCTGTGCATGGATAGTAAGGTAATTAGCTACGTACCTACATGGCACACAACGATCGACCTGTCTGTTCCTACGACGATAGACATGCACACGATGCCCCGGGGACTGCATTGCGTCAGGCCCTTGGCGGCACTAGCACCCCGGCAGTATTCTAGAAGCCTAATGATACCCCTTGGTTCTGGCTCTCGCTCCCCACAACATGTACTTGCACTTTGGCCGGGATTCAAGCCCATGCTCGTGCTGTTCCTCGACTGCACCTTTCCGCCTCACTCGAGCCAATGTGCGTTTTGGAGCCTCACCATTGCTCCCCGCTGCTCTAGGATGTACACACGTGCACACCCCCCTTCTCCCGCTGCACTCCCCTCATCTCATCTCGTCCACCTCCGCCTCAAAACATATATACCGACCTTGCTGGTAAGCTCCTACCACTCGTGTCCCACTTGCATTGCACTTCCTGCTTCTTGACCATATAATCCAATCCAATCCCACCTTGTCTCCATTCGTCGAGTTTGCAATTGCCTCTGTTTCTCGCCTCCCGGTGTTGATTATTACCCCCCCTTCTTCGTATAAACAACCCACATTCTTCTTCAAGGGCTCCTCCCCCACCAGACCCGAGCTCTCTTTGTCTTCACCACTTTCTCGCATTGTCGCCAAGGCTTGAGTGTCTGTCGAGTTCCGGCGCGAGCTCGAGCAAACGACATAATTTTTTTTTAAAACCCTTTGAGATGGATCCCAACTACAACATCGCCTCGGACTTTAACTACTGGCACGACGCGCCCTCCCCTCAGTTTGAGCAGAAATCGCCAACCTCATATCCATTGGAGCTTTACAAGTCGCTACCTCTGGCCCGCTACGCCAGCTCTAGCGGCAGCTCTCAAACCTCATCCTCAATTCCCGATTCTCCTCACAGTCTTCAGATCTCTACTCCCACCCTCCAGGCCGCCACACCTCCAGCTCCTGAGTTCATCATGAGTGACTCTCAACAGCAGCATGTCAACGGCTATATGACGTCTTCACCGGTCACCAGCCCGGTTGAAGATGCAGTCACGCCTAGGAGCGAAGTGTAAGTCGCTTTGCTTGGTTGTCTCCTCGTTGACTGACACTAACTTTTTTCTTCTTCCCCTTTTAGGACCTATCCTGGACGAGACTGGCCCGTATTCTGCCTCATGCCTGGTTGCACCGCGCGACCCTTTAGGCGATGCGCAGATTTGCAGCGACACTACAAGAACACGCATGCTCCTGACTCGCTCAAGGACAGCTACCTTTGCGACTACCCAAAGTGCACCCGGTCTCGCGAGCCCTTTCACCGCCGCGATCACTTCCGGGACCACCTTCGAGAGTACCACCGCGAGGACATCCAAAAGCGCGGCAATGTCGTCAATGAGGACTGGCTCGAGGGCCGCTACCTCCCTTCGACCTGGTGGCGATGCCCGCGATGTCTCGTCCGGGTCTACATCTCGAAGCATGGGTTTGAGTGCCCCGGGTGTAAGACTTCATGTGAGTCCAAGCGCAAGGAGCGACGTCGCAGATGCACATGAGATGAGAGAGAGAACAGTATATTCTCCCGATAAGACACATTCTCTCCTATCTTTTTTGCCCGATGAATATGAGGAAGCCCGAGCCAAGGGCCAATGTCGCGGTGGCCACCCAGAGTCTAATCACCAAGACATGTGGAAGAACGGGACGGCAACGGTGGCCAGCGCTGTGCTTGGAAACGCCTTGTGCCAATGCGAGGCGTCATACTCGAGAAACGAGGCTGCAGTAGCAGGACAGTAATGGCTAATCACGATGGCCACCAAGACTGCTTCATACCACCCCTGCATAAACGCAAGGCAGTGAGGGCATACTAGGCGTTCTTTCCACTTTCACACGCACCCTGTCTGCCTTCGTCGCTTTCAACCCTCCACCAGCTCTTTGCACCCCATGTCCGAACACCTGGTCCTATCGAACCAACCAAAAACCCCCAAGCACCCATCTCATGTCACACAGATCACACTCGAACCCGCATCACACACTTGCTCATTCCTGTTTTCTTTTCGCCTTCCATGGCTCTTCTCTGCATCATCCTCCGTCACCGCCCCGGCTTGGCTGCACTGCAGATCAGCACGTGAGGCTGACACACTGAGAGAATTGTTCTAGAAGCGGGGGGGTTGGTGGCTGGGGGCTGTGCACCCTCCCAACGGCCTTCCTATCCGGGCCTGTGCTTGCCCAGGCTCCACACCACCCTCCCGGCCTCCTCCTGCAGTCTTCTCTGACTGGGTCTCGTTAGCTGGACATGACGGGCTTTGGGCCTTTGCCGTCATGCAGCTGAGATAACGAGAGATGAGACAATGTTTTGGCTAGTTGGTGATGGGTGGCTGCTGCGCTGCATGCTTCCACGCTTGCTTCTTTATCCCTTCTAGTGCCTTTTTGTTTTTGTTGTTGAAATGTCTAGTTTTTACGAGCCCTTGAGTTTGTTGTACTTTGCTTTTTTTCTTCTTTTTTTTAACCACTCTGTTTTACTTTTATTATTATTGTTGTTATTCCATCCACGCAGTCACGATGACACTACATTTAGAGAGGGAAATAGACGGGGTTACATGGTGTTATTTTGCTTGAAATCCTTTTTTTTTTTTTTTTTTTTTTGGTTGGCTTTTGCTTTTATATCATATACCTTCGTTTCACAATTTGTTGCTTTAATACATTGGCGCACATGGGGCACACGCATACTTTTTGTCTTTCAACCTGTACATTGAGGGGGGCACGGATGTACGCTTCGGTACTTTTTCGATAGATGCTCGATACCTACAGAACTCAAGTACAGACCAGATGATACACATATCAGACTTGTTACTTCTTTTTTGCTCATTTACAAAACTTTCCCATGTCCACGCGTTTCACATCCCTTGGTTTAAATTGACTTCTCGCTCTCGTTACACGTCCCAAAAAGGTTGGCCAGGGTGGGCGAGATGCTTACAAAAAGCAACAAGGGTGGATGACTTGACTGACGTTGTACTGGCCACATCAGCCCGGGCTAGCCGCTAACAACTCAGACACACACGACACCCTCTCAGCTCAGCGATGGGATTTTTCTCCCGGCCGATCGCAAAAACGTCCAGGGATGTCGTTCCCCAGAGCCCCCAATGCGACACTGCACCCGCATAGGGCAACCACCCACTACAAGGACAAGCGATGCATCACACCGCAGTCGTAGCCTTTGCGCCCGTGACCTCATCACACATGCAGTGCCTTTCCCTACACTCCCACCCTTCCACCCTTCCATCTTTCCATGACTGTTCCATGCTGATTCCACGCACCTTCGATGCGTGTTCCATCTACAACCCCCTTTTTCTGCTTACCCCTCATCGTGATAAACCTCCTCGATTGGATCGCCTTCGTAATTAGGCATCGCGCGGAAATCTGGCCATCCCTCTGCCCTGCGCCGTCTCTGCCACTTTCGCCCGCCGCCCTTGGGTCTGCTGCACATCTGCTGCTGCTGCTGCTGCTGTAGCGCTGGATGAGGGTCTACGTTAGCAGGCGGCAGACTGGCTAGTCTCCCAACGAACAGCTGGGGTTGGTGGAACTTGAAATCCGAATGTTGCAGCCTGGGCGATCCATTGTGGGCACTCTGAGCGTTTGTCATCTCTGTCACCACCGTCTCGGTTGGGTCGGCCCTGTGTAAGACCATTTTGGGACTGCGGGAATTTTCTGAGTAATTCGACTCCAGGGCAGCGACTGGGGCTGGGCTTCTCGAAGGATTCTCCCGTAACGATGCAGGCGGCTCTGCGACATCACTCTGAGCATCAGCCCTGGCAAGGGACATGTAGTGGGTCGTCTGATGTCTTGCTTCGATGCCCGCTCTACGACTTAATTCGGCCGTGTCCCCGTCAAACACAAACCTCTTCCAGATCTCATCCTCGTCCTCTGATACTTGGACCGGGGTGCTATTGGATTCGGCCTCGCCGTCCTCATCCATGAGCAAATCCATGAGGTCTTGCACATTGGGCAGGTTGGTCAGTTCCGGCTTGGAAGGGAGCATGAGGTCTTTCCTGGCCTTGGTAGAATTTTTGCCCACCCAGACTGAGCTAACCTTTCTTTTGGGACGAGCGGTTTCTAGCCTTGTCTCTGATATCGGGCCATCATGTTTTTGCGGCAGTTTTGACGACCCCAGTTCACATTGAATCAGGACCGAGTTCAAGTTCCGAGATTGATCCATTAGGCTTGATGGATATGCTGCTAGGGACAGCCCCAAGTTGTCTATATGTAGATCCCTCTCCTCTCTTGTCTCGCACCCGCGAGGTGCGTGTGATTGTTCGTCTAAGCCATCCAGATAATGGCTGGGTCCAGGGGTGATGGACGGTGAAGGCGCATGGTCGTTGCGTGCATCAAAATCATTCCGTGGCTCATCGCCATCATTGGAATTGAGCCAACTGTTCCACACATGGTCATCTTCTGTAACATGCGCATTTCCACTGCGGAGACTGCCGATCTGGGCGGTTGTGCTGCTAGTGTCGTCTAGAGTTGGGGATTGGAGATCAAACAAGGCAGTAGCACGGCCTCGAGTAGGCTGGGGTTGATGAATGAAGTGAGGCGAGGACTGCACAACGTACTTGGGTTGATCCCGGCACTCGCTAATGCAAACATCAGAGGATTGGACATCATTAGATTCAGAGCTCGGCACTTGGCGTAGGCCCCAGGAATCGGAAGACGATGCTAGGGAGGGCCTGCTACGAAGCGCCGGAATATGCGTCAATGGGCCACCCCTTGGCGTTGCTAGCGAAGAATTCTGCAGTGTCGTCGGTCCTCTTCGGCTAGAAACCCACGTCTCGAAAGAAGGAAGAGGATCACGATGGCTGGTGACACTCCGTACGGAATTGCTGGCCTGGCTCCATCGAAAGCTATGGTCCCCGATCCTAATCCTTATTTGCCTATCAGCGCTGACCTTTTTGGCTGTATTGTCCGCTCGACTTTTCCCCTTGGTAGCCCTTTGCGGTCGCCCGTTGCAGTTTTGGGTCGTATTCTGACCGAAACTCGTGAGTAACTGGTTGGGGTTGTCTCTCGGCGAAGAAAACCCAACAGATATGGGCTTTTGAAAGTCAACTCCAGCCCAGTCAGACTTGTCGAGAAGCTTTCTTCGTTTCGAATCAAGGTCAATGTTGGAAGACTCCTGCGTGGAGAAAAACGTGCTGCATTGGAGAGCATCTCTAGGGCCGGCGGACGCATCTCTCTGATGGCTCCTTTGGCTTCTCGGTCTTTTCAGGATGTTGATCGGATCCTGTAGAGCAAGCGATGGCAACCTATCACGACTTTGTGTTTGGTGCTTCTCGTGGACATGGTCGGGGACAAAGGAAGATGGATGCATATTGTCCTGTGAGGCGGCCATATCGTGTTTGCGAGCGCGAACCTTGGCGAAGTATTGTTTCTGGCGAGTAGCATCCCTATTCCAGCCCCTGCCTCGAGAATGGCGAGCTAGGGATCCTTCTGTCCAATTCATTGCAAGTCGCGTGCGCCAGGTTTGCTCAAAGACGCAGTATGTCTTGCAACAGAATGAGAAGTGGCTGCGTTGAAGGGTGCAGGATGGCAAACATGAAACAGGCAAGTGATACCTAAGCGTGCACCTTCAGCTTATGAACAGCTGTAGTCAACGACAAAAATCGCAATACATGACTGTAAAATGAAGCAGTTTCACTCGAGTATTGGGCATTGTCACACAAATCACCATTCCCGAGATTACTTGCACCTGTCAGATGTAGTTGATGTGGTGTCACATATATGACAATAATACACTAGAGTTCAAGATTTTATGTGCGACTAGGGAATCGCCTAGAAAATTAATATTCAAAAGCAGACTAATCGAATGTCTTTTTTATTGTGTAACGGGTTAATTTCATGCTGAACGCGAAGGCCACGGGTTTGCCCAGATGGCGCCCCCGTGATACCCTCTGCTACTAGCCCTCTTAAACAGATTTGAAACAGATTTAATTACCGAAATAATGTACCATCTTCAAATTTGAACAATTGATGGAAATTGAAGTCATCGTGCCATTGAACTTGGCCCCCTCCCTCTCAAAAGGTCGCAAGCATAGCGTATGTTGCACGGTGTTGTTATGGGATTATACACACTAAACACTGTGTGCACAGGCCAGCTAAGCTATAGCTGATGACGGAGCTCCCTCAACGCCACGATAGACAGCAGCCACCAACCCGACACATGCCACTTAGCACCACCGTTCGTTCACCAAGGCATCGCATTCGTTCAACGACCACACTTCACCACAGCGCTGCTAACACTCTAGCCCAATATGGCGGACGCAGAAGAAAAGGCCCGCCAGGAAAAGATTGCGGCCGCCAAGAAGCGTGTTCGTCCCGTATGACCCCTCCTCCCTTGACACAGCTAGCTAACCCTTGCGAATCGCAGGTCGAGCAAATGAAGAAGAATAAGAAAAAGGGCACCGCAACCAAGAAAACCAAGCCTGAAACTTCCGAGGCGACAGCCGCCGAGCCTGCTGAAAAGACTCCCAACGCGCCCCCGCCAAGCGACGATAAGCCTGCAGAGAACGAGCCTGAGGATAAACTAGCCAGCGAAAAAGAAGCTGGGGAGGCCGTCGAAGAGCCCCCCAAGGATAGCTCCGAAGATTCCTCTCCATCAGCAACGCCATCCCTAGCACAGCAGTCTAAACTAAGATCCACATCGTTCCGCGCGGCTTCTGTCAGCGCCGGCGCCCTTTCGCCTGTGCCCTTTGGCCCTGTAGAGGGGGACACGGCGCCCGAAATCTACAGAAAGCATGTTGCCAAGATTGAGGAGTTGGAGAAGGAGAACAAGCGCTTGGCCAAGGAAGCCTCAGACTCCGAGAAGAGATGGCAGAAAGCCGAGGAAGAACTAGCAGACTTGAGGGAGGATGACAGTGATGATTCTGCGAATGGCAATGGAGATGCTCAAGTTGATAAATTGGTAAGGGCTTGCGACAAATATTTCGAGTTGACCAACTAATAATTGCAACAGAAGAGCGAGATCGCTTCCCTTCAACGCCAAAATTCACAGCTCCAGCAACAAGTATCACGAGGCTCGGGTCACGGCCATGGTCACCGGCCCTCTCTATCAGTGCCCGCCCCTCCCGCCGAGCTGCGAGCAGAGCTTGACTCCAAGACTGCTACTATTGAGTCCATGGAGATCGAAATATCTAAACTCAAGGCCCAAGTCGGGCGTCATGCGAGTGGGTCAATATCTGAGAAGGAACAAATCACAGCCCTGGAAGAAAAGTTGGCTCGCGCAGAAGCTGCTGCGGGCAAAGCCCAGCGCGAACTCCAAGACCTGAAGCGTAATCTTGATCGAACAGCGGAAAAGGCCGTACGGGAAGGTAGCGAGCGAACAAGTGCCGAGACCAAGGTCAAGACGCTAGAGCAAAGTCTTGAGGCAGCTGAGGCTGCCAAAGCCGAACTCGAGAAAAGGGTTGAGGGACTAGAGAAGAAGGCAACGACTTTGGCCACACTGCACAAAGAACAAGACTCTCGCCTACAAGCACTCAAGAAAGAGAAGGAAAAGGCAGAAAGCCAGGTGGAGAAGCTTGAGAGCGAAAACATCAAGCTTCGAAGTCGCAAATCAACGGAAGAAGGTGGTGGCCTAGATGATGAGGGGGTCGATGAGCTTGAAGATGAGGGTCGACTTCGACTCGAGAAGAAGATTCGGTCTCTGGAAGCCGAACTTCACGAGCTTCGCAGCGGACACTGGATTGGAAAGCGAAGAGAGATGGAGGCGAACAGCCCCGGGTTCCACGACGTCGATCTTTCCGGTGGATACATGGCGTCTCCAGCCCAGCGCAAGGCCGGTACTGGCGGGATCGGGGACCTCCTTACAAGTGGACTCAATGCCCTGGCTGGTGGCGGTGATGATGAGCTTCTTGATGACGATGACATGGACTTTGACGAGAATGCATTCCGTCAAGCGCAAGAGGAAGAGCAACAAAAGCGAATTGAGCGTATCAAGGAGATTAAGCGATCGCTTAAGCACTGGGAGGGCTGGAGGCTTGATATTGTGGAGCACCGCAGGGGCGGGACCGAGGGCTTGGGAGAGATTTTCGACGTGTAAGATCAAAGCATCCGAGATACCATCATGGCAGTTTAGGGACCAGGTGGGTGTATAATAAAACACGCAGTGCAAGTGAACGGTACGATGCAGTTTGATTACAGTCATGGCAAGCTGCGATCCAAGACCTAACATAGTGTCCAATCATGGTGTCTGACGGTGGCTTTTGCAAAATCCAGAAGCTAGCAGCCGATGCAGTAAAGATGTTAAAGGAAGCATGTGTTCGGTTTTGTAATTGCTCAACGCGTCAGCGCGTGTGTAAGTGAAGCAATTTCCAAGTTGCACGTGAAAAATGTTCAGGATGGCGAAAACCAGCCGCACAGTCCACGTCGGAGAGTTGCGCCGATGTCTCAGGTTTAATCTCGGTAGAGAGGTCCGAATCCAGCGATGACTCTACGTTTGAATCCCAGCCAACCAATTCTCTTTTGGATTTGACGACTGGTTCTTAGAAGGCTAGTCTTATAAATCGAGTTGGTCAGTCGTGAGTCAATCGGCGCCCTTCGGCCAGCGATTTGCAAAGTATAAAGGTGTCATGCATAGGTGGCGATGAGGGGTAGACCCGGTTGGAAGTACCGCAGCATACTCTCTCTCACTCAGGATAGACTACTACTACTGCACACAAGTGTTATAGGTAAGTTACGTACTCCTTTTCCCGTGGGCCCGCAAAAGAGATATTCTGGGACGGGGGATGGGGGCGGGAGGCTGCGCGAGTTGAAGCTAAAAAAGATAATAATAAAAGTGCCAAGGTGGGGGTTCAAGATGAGCATCGCATCGCGACTTCGAAGCCGGACGTGGCGGAAAGATTCGCACTTTATTTCGACGGACGCGAACTTGATCCCTGTTCCCAGGCTCAACGAGTTCTTTGCCCGCGATGGCTTCTACTGGGGTGGTCCTCTCCCCAACGAGGTCATGAAGGAGATGCTGGATAGTTCGTTATGCTTTGGGCTCTACGAGGTCGACAGTGAGAGTGTCACGGACGACGCTCACGGGTCTGACGCGAATCCGCCAGCATCCGCACTTACATTTATCGGCCTGGCCCGTTGCATCACTGACTTTGTCACGTTCCTATATGTTACAGACGTCTGGATCGAGCCCGACAGGCAGGGCGGCGGACTCGGCAAGTGGCTCATAGGATGCGTCCAGGAAGTCATCGAGTCCCTGCCGTATCTAAGGAGAAGCATGCTCTTCACGGCAGACTGGGAGCGGACAGTGCCCTTCTACCAGAAGCTCATGGACATGGACGTGGTCGAGTTTCGACAAGGTGAGGGCCTTGCGTTGATGGAGAGAAAGGGAGCTGGACATCCCAGCTATGGAAGTAAGGGTAGTGGATATAATATGTAAGCGACGAGGTGAGAAATGGGTCCCGCGGTTCCCATAAAGTAAATACCCTGTTTATAATTGGACAATTGCAACATGTAAAAAGAAAAGGCTTATCGAGCAGCACAACCAACTACATGTACATTTACGTTTACCCTTGTGGATACGAAAAAAAAACACATCTGCAAAGGTGCAAAGGGGAAAAGGAAGAAAGACATTATAACCTCGGATAAAGCAAATTGAGCAACGTGCCACTTTGGCGGTTGCCATAGAAGTCGGGACGGAACAGCGCATGGGTTTTTGAAACCGCGGGTTTCCCCAACAATGTAAGCAACTCACGGCAAACACCTCCGCTGGGATTTCCGTGTCTTTTTTATCCCGCACGGAATCAATAGGAGCGTAATTCATTCGCAACAAGGGATGAGGAGTGGCAGTTTTGCGTGTCCTCTTGTGCCCCTTGCGACCGATGACGGCGAGGAAAGCGGGGCCATGGCCGGAGATCCGAGTCGGGCGACGGAGATTCGGGAGGAGCCGAGCTGGAGGACCCCGGCCTAGCGCAGCGTTTTGCTGGTGGTGTTCGGTCATGTCGCCGGGGGGGCGGTGTGTTGCAGTGGGGGTGGGAATTACTGCTTCATCTGTCAAGTCCCGAGCGCGAATGGCGCGTGCGTCTGGGGAAGAAGATGTGGTTGACGCCATTTCACTGGTGATGGGCAAGCCCGTCGCGGCCGTGGTCGATCTCGGCACCTCGTCGATAAAACTCCACCAGTTCGGCCGGCCGAGCGCCCTTTCGCCTCGCGTGCTCCCTTCTACATAAATGTCTCACCAAAGCCTTCTGGATTCGGGTCATGACAAGTCCGAGGCTGCAAATTAACCCCCAAGCAAAAACCAGCAACCGCCAAGCCCCCTAGCCCAACCCCCACAAAGCGGCGCATCGACGCAACGCTAGCGCTTCCCGTTGCGCTTACGTCTTGTATTGTATGCAGCGAATAGCCTTGTCTCAGCGCCCATCTACAGCCGTCCTCAGGTACCGCTCGGTCATGATCCGAAGGGAAGGCTTCGTAGAGACCTGCCTCGCTAGGAAGGGGTGTCAAACCAAAGAATGAGTAAACAGGGTTGGACGAGCATTTACCCGTTCTGTCGGCTATTCCCGCGGCTCGCCCACCACATGATGGTTGTGTGTCTCAGCGCATAAAATCGGCACACGACGTTCCAAGACTTGGCTGCGACATCCGACGTCAGTTCATAGATGTATCAAAAAGGGACGAGACACTTGGAAACCCCCCCTTACCCACGCGGTTTCCACGTTTCCACATCGCAGTGCATGTAGAAAATAGTCAGCCGCAAGGTTTTTTTTTAATTATGTCCCGCAAAGGGCCGTGGTCGGCGGGCTTCATGGCAGAGCGCTCCGACCAGGTTTCCCCAGGGACTAATGACGGTAGACAGAAAACAGCCGTGATGCCCACTCGGACGTCCGTTGTCGGATCCCGCCGTCTCTTTTCTTCGAACCGTTGGAAGGCAACTTCGCCAGAGAGGCTTTTCCCGTAAACAATTGTCCATCTGACGTCGCCCATTCCCGCAGCCAAGTTGCCCAGCCGCTGGTTCGCATTTTCGGAATCCGGAACTCAAAAAGCTTGTAAGTTGTGTGCTCCCGTTCGCCCACCAATTTGCTCTGCCAACTCCTCGCCACGCCTATTGAGCCTCAGACTCCCAATGGGGGGGAAACCCTTTTGCAATCGCCTGCGGTATTGTGCCAGCCACATACGTCGTCGCGGATTGGGTTTGAAGGGGGCGAAACCAGGCAGCCAACAAGGTGGCTTCTATATGCCAATCGGTGTCATTCATGTTGCCATCCGCGATCAGGGTCTCATCGCGCTTGGCTGTCATGACACGCACGCTCGTGACATAATGCAGCAGCTGACGCATTGCGACAGTGACACAACAAAACACTCGATACCCCAGCTTTCTCTTTTCCTTCTAGTCGGCCCCTTAAAAAAAAAAAGCGGCCTCTGCTCCATCGCATCAAATCCACCTCGTTTCATTGGGGGGGACTCGCTATTCGCCGCTGCGCACATCGTCGGTACGTAGTGTCGTCCTGCTCGGTCGTCTTCCGCAATCCCAGACCCAGTTAGCTGTCGAGTTAACCGGCGACTTCCTCGGTCCAAGCACAAAACCAACCCCAATCTTGCGCTTACGCTTGCCCAACCGGAGCCACGCCCCTCCCCCTCTCCCCTTTGCTGCTTCCTTTCTCTTACCCGTCGCGCATTGGAGCCTCCTGCCTCCCCCGGCCCCCACTTCACATACTCCCCTCCCACTCGCACCCGCCGCAGCATCCTATTGAGAATACTCCTTCCCCGTTCGCCAATCCCATTCCCCACGGCTCCTCCTCACGGCAGCCACGGCTCTTTCAGGCTCCCACTTACACTTCCTCAGGCTTTATCCTAGCCCCGAAGCCGAACGGAGGCTTTCCGAAGGTTACCTTTATATTAGTTTTCGTCCGTCCACTTCCTCTCGCCCATCATGCCCGCCATTGCATTCGCTGCCCCGAGGACTCTCCTTCGCCGCTCTGCCTTTGCCGCTCGTCCCATCCGCTTCGGCGCCGTACAGACTATCTCGCCCTTTTCCGTCCGCACCATGGCTTCCGCTCAGAAGATCAAGGTCAAGAACCCCGTCGTCGAACTCGATGGCGATGAGATGACCCGTATCATCTGGCAGTCCATCAAGGACAAGTTCATCCACCCCTTCCTCGACATCGACCTGAAGTACTATGATCTCGGTCTCGAGTACCGTGACCAGACCGACGACCAGGTCACCATTGATGCCGCCGAGGCCATCAAGAAGTACCAGGTCGGTGTCAAGTGCGCCACCATCACCCCCGATGAGGCCCGTGTCGAGGAGTTCAAGCTGAAGAAGAGTGAGTGATTCCCCCAAAATGTACTTGTTCTGACACGCGGTTGGGGTTGCATGCATCGCACTAGTACGCCATGTTTGCCCCATGCATCCATGTCGACGCCACCCCGCACTTATGATTATCTATGATGATCAATGTGAGAGGGGGCAATGGCCGGAGACGAAAGAGATGACAAGCAGAACTTGCAATTGGTGAATAAATCTCGCTGACATTGACCCTCTTTTTAGTGTGGCTCTCTCCCAACGGCACCATCCGAAATGCCCTGGGCGGTACTGTTTTCCGTGAGCCTATCGTCATCGACCGCATTCCCCGACTCGTCCCCGGCTGGAAGAAACCCATTATCATCGGTCGTCACGCTTTCGGCGACCAATACCGTGCCAAGGATGCCGTCCTCCCCGGCGCCGGCAAGCTCTCCATGGTCTATACCCCCGAGGGTGGTGAGCCCCAGGAGATCGAGGTCTTCCAGTTCAAGAACGGCGGTGGTGTTGCTCAGACCCAGTACAACACTGACGAGTCCATCACTGGCTTCGCCCACGCCTCCTTCAAGCTCGCTCTTGCCAAGGAGCTTCCTCTGTACATGAGCACCAAGAACACCATCCTCAAGAAGTACGATGGTCGCTTCAAGGACATCTTCCAGGAGCTCTACGACGCCACCTACAAGCCCCAGTTCGAGGCCAAGAAGATCTGGTACGAGCACCGTCTCATTGACGACATGGTCGCCCAGATGATCAAGAGCTCTGGTGGTTACATCATGGCCCTCAAGAGTGAGTTTTCCCCATCGCCCCTGCGTCATCACTTGATTTGCACTTAACTAACACGATGTCTTCAGACTATGACGGTGACGTCCAGTCCGATATTGTCGCCCAGGGCTTCGGCTCTCTTGGTCTCATGACCTCCGTTCTTATCACCCCCGATGGCAAGACCTTTGAGTCTGAGGCCGCCCACGGTACTGTCACTCGCCACTACCGTGAGCACCAGAAGGGCAACGAGACCTCCACCAACCCCATTGCCTCCATCTTCGCCTGGACTCGTGGTCTTATCCAGCGTGGTAAGCTCGACGAGACCCCCGAGGTTGTTGCCTTCGCCGAGAGCCTCGAGGCTGCCTGCATTGACACCGTCGATGTTGATGGCATCATGACCAAGGATCTTGCCCTTGCTTGTGGCAAGACTGGTCGTGCTGACTACGTCACCACCACCGAGTACCTCAACGCTGTTGAGCGCCGCCTCAAGAACACCCTCAAAGAGAAGCTGTAAATTATCAAACAACTCCCTCCAAAGTGGTCGCGCCCCCTATAGCAACCACATTTTTGGATAGACCTCCCACTTGGCCAACGGTCCAGCCAGCATAATAAAACATCCCCCTCCTACTCCCCTGGATATCGGGGTTCCTTCATGCTGTCGTCTCTTTTCGCAGAGGGTTGGCATGATTTTGGGCAATCAAGCAAGAACTTTCCTGTATGACGTATAGAAACGAAAGAGACGTGGAAAAGAGGTAGAACACGACGGATGATGATACATTGGATACATGTATGTTTATGACGCGAGAAAGAATGGAAGGAAGAGAAAACTGATGGAGAGGTTCAAGTGGGTTGACATGAAAGAGATTCGTCATTTTATGCAAAAGGCAAGCAGGCAATGTAGATAGGAGACACCTGATTGTTTATTGAAAGTACATACCAACAAGACGGGGGCTACCCTCTCCAGCTTTATAGTTTTTGGTGTCACTGTGGTCTCCCTTTGGGCCGATTTACTTGGCATATTTCCCCGTTTGTCGCCCTGTCATACCCTCCCTCCTTGTGCCTTGTAAGTGAGGGGTGTGTCACAGGAGGAGTCACACTCCCGACGCCAAAATAGTGCGAGAGTAACGAACAAACAAAACCTATTGGATCCTTTGGTTGGGAAAAAAAAAAAAGACGACAAAAAATAATGCTTAGCTTACATGTACAAAATTCCCTGTTCCCGCTTGAAACGCCCGTCTGTTTACATCGTCGTTGCACAATTCGCTCGACCACCCTAATCTTTTTTATTTCCTTTCTTCCAGTCGTTTTGGGGGATGGTTGAATTTTCATTTCCTCCCGTCCCCCCCCCTAAATTTCCCATGAACCTGTCCCTATGCCTGTATCCATCCCATCCTTACGGCTTCTTTCTAGACTCGGCAAGGGGAAAGCAAGGGGAAAAAACAAATACTAAAAAAATAACAAATCTGAAAAAAGGTACCTAAGAAAGGTGACGCAAAAAATTACAGCTGTGCCTCGGCCCAAAGGCAGACATTACCCACACCCAAGGTAAGGATGAGCCTTCATCTATGGTGTAAAAGAACGTTTCCATGTCCCACGCCGAGGA
Organism: Calonectria henricotiae; assembly: GCA_020623695.1. Lineage (NCBI taxonomy): Eukaryota > Fungi > Ascomycota > Sordariomycetes > Hypocreales > Nectriaceae > Calonectria > Calonectria henricotiae. Next base: position 20,443 of record JAHVYB010000251.1, read on the forward strand.
CGATGACCCCCGTGGCCCGAGGCTTGGGTCTGTTCACCCGCCGACAAGTCCCGAGTAGAGGGCGCCCCGGGTGGCCGGAGATCCACCCGCGTTTTGTGGATAAATACGTGTAGGGATGTACGGACAGGTTCCGGCGCCATTGGGACATGTGCCTGTGGGAGTCTTAAGAGCCACGCATGTGTGAGGAAGAACCGATGATGGTCAGCTCCCAACTCGCATCTCGAATGCTCCGTAATGCTTGAGAACTCAAAGGGAAAGGCGAAAATGCTAGTCGTCGCGGGCCGCAGCGGCCGCTTCCTTCTTAGACTTGCGCACGCTGGGGGTGCCCTCAGCTTCGCTCTTCCGCTTCTTCTTAGTCGGTCTAGTTGAAGAGCCACGAGGCTTATAACCAGCGTCGTCGTCCCTCTTACGCTTCCCTCTACCGACGGGTGTGGAAGTAAAGTCTGGGTCTTCATCCATGCTGCCGTCCCAGTCACCACCACGCTCTGCGGCTGATGATCGAGCAACAGCGCTCACGCGCTTGCCTCTTGTGCTGGCGCGGCCACCACGCTCTCCTCGGCCCCCACGCGTCTTGCGCCCGCCAGTGTGACCGCCTTCGCCATCGTCCCCATCACCGTGTGTCTCCCCGTCCTGGAGGAAGATCTTGGGTGCATGCTTGCGCAGCCAGTTGGTAACACTAGTTGGGTTCTTGAGATTGGGGTTGGGAAGATGTTGGTTCTCGGGGTGTGCAAGGGGGGCAAGAGTAGGAATGTGCTTTTCAGGGTCGATGCCGATGTCGACTTCGTAGATGTAGTTGTCGACGTCGTCTGCCGAAAGGAAGTCGGCGGGATGTGATTCACCCTCGGGCACCTTGAGGTCGTCAATTATCGAAGGCAGAGACACCTTGGCTTGGCTGTATGATGAATGCGGCACGTTGCTGAGCAAGTCCTCGAGCTTCTTTGCGCCGGTGGACTGGCCGTTTGCGCGATCCTGATCGAGCAGCAGGACAGCCGACTTTGGGTGTGATGAAGGATCCAGGGAAACATCAATCTGCTTCTCGGGGGGGATCTGGGGCGAATTGTTGACCTCGAGGAGAATGTCCAGGAGTCGGCTGCAAAGATAGGGTTAGCAATTGGCGTGAGGCCACATGGATGGGCCGCAGAGCCGGCTTCGATGGGGTAAGTGACGCACTCATTCTCCACGGCTAGCCGCTTGACGAGCGCGGCAGCCTTGGCCTCCTGCCGGTGCAGCTCCTCGCCATCGTGCATCTTCTGGTCAAAGATGATGCGCATCTTGCGGTACTTCTTCTTCCACGACTTGTAGCCCGCGCGGTGTCGGGGCGCGTCGCCCTCGGCTTTGACGGGCGCCTCGTCCATGGTTCTCGAGGGGGTGGGAAAGTGATGCGAGGTGTCGCGAAACGGGTTTCAAGGGAAGTGCGAGTCGCAAAGGCGTAAACGGCTGTCAAAAGAAAAGATGAGAGAAGGGAAGCCGCCGGTGCGTTGAAATGGAATGAGAGACACGAGTTGGCGATGCGCGCGGGGCGTTGGGAGAAGCAATGATGAAGGGAAACGAGTTTTGCAGCGAATCAATGGGCTTCCGGGGGACGCCTGTCGCAGCTACAGGACGGGTACGTAGCTTGACGCCCACTGGTAGCCGAGTTCCCACAAGGCTATGCGCACCTACCTCGCTGATGTGGTGTGGCACAAAACACGTTCGCTCTGGCTAAAATTAAAAAAAAAGGTCACCGGATTATCACTGCTTCCGTGAGAGCCTCAACACCATGCCATATTTGCCTACCCTGTAGATCGGTGTATATATTTACTTGATAGTTCATTAATATAATCTGCAACAATACACATTGATATAGGATTCAACGACCCTCTGCACCTGTTTTACCCTTTGCTTAGTTAGCTCGTGGTTGCTCTTTTCATCTCCCTTTCTCGTCAATGTTACATTGGTGTTAAAATGGGTTTCATCTATGCGACTAACCAACCCCCATATCATTACCTATAATGCATTCAACTTTTTATACATGCACATCAAGACCAAACAATGCAAATAAAAATCAATCAACGCCCCCCTGTAATTTTCATTATTATACTGTCTATAATCCTGGTCCTCAAGAAGAAACCTCCTTTCCAAGCTTCTCCAGCTCCTGGTGGATAAATTCGGTGGCGTTTACCAGCTCTGTACTGCCGTAAACCACCCTCTTTTTGACCCTATCATTGCCGGTTCTGTTTACCCACTCCTGTAAGTTTCCATACTCGTCCATGCTGCCACCGCCCACGGTGAACACAACCGCCTCGCTGAATCCCTGTCTTCGTTGGCCGAAACTGGCCTGCTGCCCTGGGCCCTGTGACCCGGGAAGTCCGCCTGGAGCATTCGCACTCGCCCCAGATCGCACTGCGCTGGGCGGAGGCATGGTACCACGGGCATTGGCCGATCGCGGGTCAAAGTAGAGGTAGTTTTCTGTCTTTGCGATCGCGGAAGATGATGCAGTAGAAGGATCCATGATGGATTCCACAATCCTGGTGACAGTGAGATCGCGATCTGCGGGGAGGAAGTTCTTGACTCCGCTAATGAGTGATTCAAAGTTGGACGAGAGGCCCGAGGGGACACCGGATTCCTTGAGACGGTCGGTAAGGCGGGAGGACATGGACGAGAAACGCCCAAAGAGATCAGAAGACTGGGCTTGCTGGTTTGTGTTGTTGTTGATAGTAGCTAGCTGTGTCATCTTGGTTGTTGCACGAACCCTGTTGCCTGGTTAGCAGTGGCCATGCTCCGTTAAGCCGCGATACTTACTGTCGGATGTATGGCAAGGATGACACATCCACATTGGCCTCAGCAAGAGCCTTTTCGAAGCCCTCGAAGTCGGTTCGGTTGACCTCTTGCTCTGTGCTAAGGAACCAAATAATGAAAAGACGTAGCTTGTCCACAGGCTCTGTTCCCTTGTCGCCGTCCTTGATAATCTCCATGATCTGGGCCTTGGTCTGCTTGGAAGCATTTTCCTCGAGTTGGAAGTAGTTATCAAGCTGTCGGTCTTTGATACCCGTCAGCAGGGCGGCCAGGATGTTCATGTGCATGTCCAGAACGCCCTTGCGCTCCCTCATCTCGGGAAGCAACGTGATGGCTGCCTTGAGATGTTGGGCACTGGCCCCTGTATCACCTTGTAGATCCTCAAGGCTTGACACTCCCGTCTTTTTTGTAATTGAGGATGTATCCTCCTTATACTTGGTAAGCTCGGCATCAATATCTTCTGCAACCTGTGGGAATGGAACGCCTGCATTCTTGGCCCAGAAGAAATCGTTTGAGCTGAGATCGTAAGACTTCTTCGTATTTGCCTGGACTGTATTTCCTTCTTCTGCAGCTGTTTCAATTGTAATCCTGTTCAACTTCATGTTGAGCACATCGTGAACGAGAGACTGATAGGTCCAGGAATGCGACAGCATGGGAATCAAGTCTACATTTCGGTCAAGGAGAATAAGAACTGGTCGGGATGATGGAGTGCCCGCGGCGGCCGGTCGAGAGGAAGAAAATAGGTTGTCCTTGGAGTTGAGGATGTGATCTCGGAGCTTACGATCGAGCTGAGCAGTTACCATCTCGGCAGCGGCACCTTTGGGGCACCGGATAATTGGGATGACTCCTGTGTGACTATTAGTTCCATAACCCTCAAGCTCAAAGAGAGGGCGCTTACCCATTGTGACTACGACACTAAAGAGACCACTGACTATCCGGTCCACCACGCGATCAAGCTCAGCATCACTTGTGGTTGCACTGTTCAATGCCCAGTAAGTGTGCTCATCTTGCATCCCTAAGCTGAACAGGTCTGGCTCAGCGACAATAAAGTTTAGGTACTGATCGAACAGCTGTGCGATCTTATCTGAAGTGCCCGCATTGGCTGTTTGTGTCGCAAAGTCCTCGAGCAGGACGCGGGGAAGGGATGAGAGGAAGTTGATGTAGGCGGGCGAATATAGTCCTTTTGAAAGATCGGTGGTAATGTTCTCTAGGTTCTTGGCGTTCGGCTCGAGGAGGTAGATGACGGGGACGTCTGGAATCGGGTGCCTGGCAGCTCCGATGTGACTGTTGCGACCGACGTTAGAGTTGGCACAACCAAGTCAGTATCAAGTCAAACTCACAGGTGCATCGTCACTCCCATGGCACGCAGGTCGCTCACGCGCATAACACTGCTAATCACATCTCGACCCAGGTCATCAAACACCAGGATTTTCCAAATGGGATTTCCATCAGCGTCTAGGATGGGCGCAACGGGGCTGAGGAGGCCATTGGCTTGCGCTTCTTCGGTCTCGCTGGTCTCGACGGTTTCGTTCAGATTCAGAATCTTTCGGAGGGAAGCTGTTTGCGCGGTCAATTTAGCGCCGTTGTTCTCCAGGCATGATTATAAAAAATACCTATTTGGCGATCCCTCAGGGAGTTTCCCTTGGTCGCCATGTTGGCAGATGACGTCGGTAATGCGGGAGCTCGAATCGGTGGTGGCGGGATGGGTCGTTCGCGGGACGGAGTGCGATCAAGCTTCAAAGCCCAGTCACTGGCTTTGTAATTATGCGCAAGGCGGGGTGGAACAGGGAGTTGGATTCGGCGGAAAAGTGCGATGCAATGCGAGACGCTGTCGGATCCAGTTTGTGGCCAAGGCAATGTCGGCTCTTGTTCAACTTGAGGCCACGATATCAAGCCCACCACACCAGTACAACGTCGACTGCCTGGAGCTCCCTCATGAGGATAAGTTGGCGACAGTGGAAGCACGGACCGATTCAAGCGCCGACGATTGGGTGCAGGCAGGTACAGTCCGTAGGTACGGGCCACAGTGGACTCTGCCAACCAAAGGGGCGCTAACTCAAGTTGGGAGTGGTGATTTATGGAGTCGCCGTGTGGTTGATGCGACCAGTGGCCATGGCGGGGCAGTGCCTGACGCTGGGGGCTGAGTGCCTGACATATGGGGCCATACTCTGCACTCCAGCCCCCGTTGCGAAACAAGGGACGACTTTTTCAATCTCTTGACGACACTTCATCAACCACCATCCATCACCACCATCAGCCGGAGTCGCGGTCCAACTTGCAGCCGCAGTCGCAAGAGATCGCAGCCGTGGAGCTGCCTGCAAAAGGCCACAGAGAGCCGCGCCCATAGATACTCGAGGCGTCCGGGTACTCCCAGATCTCGCGCTTGCGCTCACGCTCGTCGCCCTTGTGATTTCTTTCTCCCCCCGACAAGCCACGCTCGAGGATGTTGTAAACAGCGGCTCGCTCGCGGTACAAATGGGACAGGAATAATTGCGTCCCCTCGGTAGGAAAATACGGATAAGGCTGTTATAGGAAACATTTTCGCATTTCAAGGGTATGCTTAATCCTCCAACTCCCCAAACTCCCCATATCTCATCCTCTCCCAACTCGTCGCGTCCATCGCTTCCCCCTTTTCCACCATCAACATGAATCCAAACAACAGCTTTGTATCTGTGATATCTCTATGAGCTCTGGGACCAGACGCGCTGCATCTTTGCACCATTTTAAATTGCAAGACGGTGCCCTGGTTACTGCCGTGGAGACTCGCTCTGGCAATTAGGCATTTCAACTCGTGCCTGCAAAGCAGGTGGCGAGAGCAGAATGCAGCGGGGATGGCTTCCGCGGCAGCACCCGTTCTGGGGCTATGTTGGCAGTGGGCATCTAGGCTTCCGCAGTTTGGCCAGCCAAGATGAGGTCTGGCCTTCATGCCACGGGTGAGCGTTTTTTTGGGTTTAAAAAAAAGTACCAAGAGTCCAAATGACCTGTTATCACGTCTTCCAGTGATCGCGAAAGATGCTGGAAATCATGGTGCAGGGGGTTGGGACATAACTTTGTCCAGATCGGCCATGGTCGCGACAACTCAGCAGAGAACTAAATGGAGGGACACCACCCACTGGCAGCAGTGGTTATGGCAAGGCAAAGGGAAAGGCAGTGGCTCCACCAGAAATCCATCCCCCCCCCAAAAAAATGCAATGACAACGAAAGCATTCATTTTCATCGCCAGAGAGTCGCCGACATTCTCAGCTCGTTAATTGCGGCCTCTCGAATCCATGTTGTGTGGTCTGCTGGGTTCTTTGTCGCGCGTCAGCTCCCTTTGCTTTGCTCCCGACTCTTTGTCCGACCATGGCTCCAACACAGATCCTGGCCGGGTGGTGGTGTCTCGTGGTGCAGCTGTTCTGTTTTGGTGCTCCGGCCAGCCATGAACTAATTGCCAGAATCCGAGTTTCAATTCACACGTCTTTTTTTTCATACATTCCCACACATGCACATACCCAAACCCAAACCACGGCCATCACACACATCCCTCTTTCCCACCACTTCTTTTGCCGCTGCAGAATCACTGATGATTTGTTTCTTATTCGCCCTCTGCAGATTATCCTGTTCGCGCGTCTCGATACCGCAGTATCCTTGTCAAACCACCAAAGCCGGACTAGCGCCACATCCAGGGTGGGTCTCGTGGAACTCTGATAGCCGGAATTGGTCCGCTAACTGAGGCTCCTCGGCCCCAAGTCTCACAGCGCGTTCTTTAGTCGTGTCAGTACCTGCCCAGCCTATCTTTCTGATTCACCGCTCCTCCCACGTCTAACGTGGCTACCTGGGCGCCGTTGCCACGACCACACCCTCAGCGGTGGACTTGGCCTCGCGTCACTGCATCGTTTCCTTTTGCGCATCCACACACGTACATAGCGATGATCGCTGACAACATGCATTAGCCTTAGAGCCACCCTTGACATTTAGTTAATTTCTGGTGTTGCTGCTGCTGCCGTGGCGGCCGCGGCCTTAAGCATCGCCCAAGATGCAGTCGTGGTCCAATCCTGGACAGACGGGCGCAGATGAGCAGTCGCACCAGCATCAATGGCAGCCTGGGTACAACTTTGCTGGCCAGAACGGCCAGTTTGACCCTCACCAGTCATGGTCCCAATCCGTGGCTGACCAAGCTGTCTACTCCCACATCAATCCCCAAGATGCAGCCTCCAACTTTTTCGACTCTCCGCATCAGAGTAACTCGTTTCTCACGGGAAACTTGCATGGCTCGGCTCCAGGCCAACCGAACTTCCATTCTGGCCACGAATCCTTGGACCTGAACCAGCAGTTCTCCCAACCCGGTCAGGATGTAATGGATCCTGCTTTCAGTGACATTCACCCCGATCTGTATGCTCAGCAGGGCAAGATGAATTTGGGAGATTCCATGGGCCACATGAACCAGGTCCAGAGCCACCCACATGCGCACTCCCAAAACTTCCAGCAGTACTCGTTTCCACCACAAAACGAGCATTCGTATGAGTCTCCAATCCAGCAGTTTGCCCAGCCTCATGTGATACCCCAGCAGAACCGGCAGCAGAGCCATACACCTGTCCAGCAATATGATGGTCTACAGGCTCCTGCCTACGCTCAAGGCCATGGTTACAGTCGACCCCCTCAACATTCTCCTGTCCAGAATCAACAACCTTATAACCCAGCCTTCTCACCTCCCGCTGTTAACGGCCAAACGTCGCAACCCCACGCAAACGCCCAGCACAACTACCAACAACCACAACCGCAACAGCCGCAGCAGCAACCCCCACAGCAAGGTTTCTCACAACCACAAGCCCAACAACAATATGTTGCTCAGGAATCACTTGCGTACCACCAACAAGCTGTTCCTAACCAGAACTTCCAGCAACCGGTGCATCAACAGCCAGCCGCATTCCCTTCGAGCACACCCCCACCCCCCGCCACCGCCCAGTATATGATTCCACAACAAACCATCGAGATTGACCACCCGGTCCATCAGCAGCCAGCTTCAGTCGAGCCATCTCCTAAGAAGCGCAAGCGCGCGATAGCCAAGAGTGTCCCAGAGGTTCATACCCCTGAGCCCACTGTGGCGGCACACGTGGATTCCCCTGGCGACACCGGTGCTTTCGGTAGTACACCTACGAGGAGGGTGGATGAGATTGATTCCTTGGCTGCGCCCACTCCGACGCCGGAAGAGGTGCATGTGCTTGCCCAATTTAACAAGCGCCCAAAGGCTGCGCAAGCCAAGCAGCCTTCCATCAAGGGCCTTCCCTATTTGGTGTATGATGCTAGCACAAAACTTCCTGCACCAAAGAGCTATGACAAGCTTGCTCCCTTGGTGTCTTTGCCGCCTCGTAGTGGAAAGGCCATGGTTCCAGAGTTTGGCTACAGCCTACCTTGTGAAGTCCAGGGAAGGTTTACAAGCCAATACCGACCCTCGCCAGACAAGGGGGGGTTGGATGAGCGACGCATTGAGGCTAAGCACTTACTGGACGAATTCGACCGCTCTATGAAAGCGTTGGGGAAAAGGCGTCCCAAGTATACTGAGTACCCTCATGCTTTCAAAGAGCAACTTAAATCCGATGAAGCGTCAAAGAACAAGGCAGAGAAGAAAGCCAAAAGGGAGCAAGAGGAGGAGCGGATCAAACCTGTTAGTTTTGCCCTGCTATATGACTTGAGAAACTTGTCTAACTTGTACCAGATCCGACCTGCCACTCGTCCAACAGATCCGGCGGGGGCTGCAGCATGGGATGCTGTCGGCATTGTCAATATTGACCAGTTCACTCCAAGGACAAGTTCCCTAATTGCCGGCCGTGTGCAGCAGGCCGGAGAATATTTCATCAAGCTCCGAAGTGATGTGAATCGCGCGAAACAAGATCTTGACCAGGTAATCAAGGACAAGATGCCCGAGGTTGAGATTGCCAGACGTCGTCAGGATTTTGAACAAAAGAAGGAAAATCTTTACCGAGCCCTCGATGCTACCGTCGAACATGCCGACGATGCGGTTATTGACAACCTCGGAGGGCACCAGAAATTGGTGCTCAGCTTGATTAACACCTTGATCATGTGCATCAAGGCCAGTGATTTCTCTGGTAAACTTCCCAAGGTCGTTCTTGAGTTATTTTCGCACTTTCCTATGACGAGGAAAATTGCAGAAACGACAAATTTTGAGACGGTGCGGAAAAGATTCGCAGACAAGGGTGACCAGGAGGTCAAGGACCTTGTACGTGACATCTCCGTCAAAGTTAAGAAAGTCCTCAAAGCAACTGAGCCCGACACCTCTACGGGGTACACTGGTACTTCGGCTGCTAGCAGGGCAAAGGCTGCGACCAAGTCGGACCACTCTACGAAGCGTGGAAGAGACGATGAAAGTGACACACGGGTTGTGAAGAAGATTGCAGTAGAGTCTAGCGGCAACTCTCTTAGTAAGAAGTTGGCGCAGCCGAAACTTCAGCTCCAATCAGCATCCAAAACGACGGCGGCCAAGGCGGCGGCCAACTCCATCCTGCCTGGTAAGTCTAGGCCGGTGGCCAAGTCGGTTCCCAAACCCGAGGCGCCCAAGGTGGATGTCAAGGGAGTGAGCGAGGAGAAGTCTAGGACGGAAGTGAAAGCGGCGCCTAGACCGGAGACAAAGGTACCACTGCCCAAGACGGTCTCATCAACGTCGAGCGCCTTGTCAGGGATCGCCTCGCTTCTCGACTCGATCAATGCTCCTAAGGCTGAGCCTGTTGCCACACTCCCAAGAGAAGACAAGAGCCCGGACACCTCAGAAACCCCCGAGGAGAAGGCTAAGCGACTTCGTAAGGAGGCACGCAGGAAGCTCCGTGTTAGCTGGAAGCCTGAAGCCGAACTGGTCCAGGTGAAGATTTTCCAGAAGGAAGACGAAGAAGACGAGGGCAGAGAGAATAACATGATCCGTGATGCTGGAGACGATCGATCCGAAGGCATGGTGCTGAAACAACGCGCTGTCGCCGAAGAGGATGAGGACGACGATGACATACCTTATCAACCATGGCTGGAACCTGTTGCTACGAACTTCTTAAATTTCTCGGATGAGATTCGGAACAAGAACTTTGTCACTCGAGGCGGAAATGTTACCTTTACAACAGATGAACAACACCGGATCGCGGAACGTGAGCAAAAGGAGCTCATGGCCATATATACGGACTATGATGATATCCCCCCAACACCAAAATCTCCACCACCCGAGCCAGCTCAAATTTCTGGAAAAACAATCTATCTTCCCAACGACGACCCCAAATTCCAGGAAATTCAGTTTCGATGGCGGGATGTGCAACAGATGGGGGTCGACGGGGCGCTCTATGCAGCCGCTAAGCGGCTGGATACCAAGGACCACCCCTCAAACAAGCTTGACTCGATTTTGGGTCGACTTAGAGGGGCACCATCGGCACCCCAGGTTTCTGCACACCCCCCTGTAGCCCCAACGAAGCACATTTCCACGCCAGGACACGATAGTCTTCCTATCGTGCTAGGTCGAGCTACTGAGGACCAAGTACTTGCGATTCTGCGTTCCGACCCAGTTAAGAACTGGCGGGATGCCAACCCAACCCAGACAGACGTTTGGCGTGCTTACCACTACTCTGACCCATCTGTCCACCTTTGCGGAAACTCGATTGAAACCGTGGCTCGGAGCCTGGCTGGCAAGCCCTTCCCCGCCACCTCTCCTCCTGAGTGGATAATGCACGATGAGGAGAAGGTACGAGAATGGCATTTTGGTTACAACAAGGAGCTTGCTGCCCGACAGAAGGCAGAGGAGGAGAAAACCCTGACAGAGGCTTCAGCTAATGCGCTCGGGGCGGCAGCCGTGAATGTGAATGGTGGCCATGCAACGACTAACGCACAAGACTGGTCTGCGTATTATGCTCAGCAGCAACAGGCCTACGCACCTTACATGGCATTGCTCCAGCAGGTGACGGGTGGTCAACAGCAGGCTCAACAGCAAGGCCAGCAGCCCAGTGCGCCTTCAGCACAGCAGTCACAGATTCCCGACAGCCAGCTCCAGTCTATCCTGGCTGCCATCAACCAGCCGTCTCAACAACCTGGCCAGGCTCAAGCATCGAGTGCTGCCAACTTTTTGAACCCCAGCGATCCGTCGTATCAGCAATATATGATGCTCACCCAATTGGCCCAGGGACAACAGCCAGCTGCTCAAGCGGCAACAACAGCTGCGGCAGAACGGGATTGGGACCGTGAGCGCTCCGAAGACCAAGCGGCAGGACGAGGCGAGCAACGTGACGGAAAGGATAGCCGTAGAAAGAGAGGGACGCTTCCGCCACACAAACCGGCCAACAAGGCATTGATTGGAACCAAGCCCTGCACTTTCTGGCAACAAGGCAAATGTGCCAGAGGAGACAAGTGCACATTTCGACATGACTGAGTGGAGTTATAACATCGTATTTTAAGACGTAATGACGATTTAGTAGACCAAAAGAATTTGGTCAATTTGCTACTTTCCTATTGCGAATAATAGCCGGACAGACAGTGTATGGAGTGGCTGGTTGTACATTATTGTAAAAAAAAAACTCAATCATCTATTATCATCATCATTGGCGGGCTATTGGGATTTGGGAGAAAGGGTTTACTACAGATGCAGTGCTGAATACTAGCAAAACAATACTAGACAAATTCATGTTCTTTTTGTCATAATGCATCACATTGCTACTAGAAAACCTCATGACTGGTAGTTTTGTGCCTAATTTGTTGGGGTTTCTGTGATGTTATGCCTCGGTGCAGATGGTGTTTGTAATAAATAGATGTGACCTCGATTTCCCTGCATTTTTCTGCCCTTTATATCTTGCAAAGGTTCCTTGGACGATAAATGGTCGCTTGTCTCGCAATGCCCACCCACAAGGGTGTTTATTCAGCGGTGGCCATTTCGGTGTCGCCCTCACCGGGTCTTTTGATTAGGCCTCGGAGGCTAAGGTCGTAGACCACATCCTCGACATTTTTGACGTCGTACTTGACAGCATCGGCGCGCTTGCGCAGGATGTCGTTTTTGAGGTTTAGCAGCTGGAAGCCGGCAAACAGGTCCTTGATGAAGGCGCTGATGGTCAGTGGCAGCTCAAAGTCGCCGTGGGTCACGGCGTTGGTAGCCAGGCGGGCGAGCTCAGACGTCAGGTCCGTCAGCGAGAGGAGGTACTCCTCGATGGTGAGGTGGAAGGCGTCGCGGTCCTTGAGGTTGGTGGGGACTGGGAGACAGTGTTAGCAAAGCATGACAATGAGCACCGGGGTTCTTACCGTTGAAGATTTCGCCAACCTGTTCAAGGGTCAACAGGCGGCCGAGCTCGGCAGGCTGGGAGTCGTTGCCCAGACCACCCAGCCAGCCGGTGTAGACAACGGTGCCGATGGCATTTTGGACGACTCTGGCCCATTTGGCATTGTACCTGTGACGGGCGTTAGTATGTTTGTTGGCGGGTTTGGTAAAGAAAGAAAGAAAAATCACTTGTAGTAAGGCTGCTTGCTCGCCACTTCGTTGAGCTCTGCCACAATCGTCACCTGTTCCTTGATAGACTCCTCGAGCTGGGCCACTAGTGCTGGGTCTTAATTTGCAACGTCAGCTTCTCTTTCTAGGACATTTCTCTCTTCCCGTCACCCCCTCCTGTTCAAAGAAACTCACAGCGGGCGCGGGCGGTGGAGTGGACGCGGGAGAGCAGTCCCTGGGTGGCGGCGACGGCGCGCTCCAGGCGCTGGACGATCTGGGTGAGGGTGTCGCGGACCTGCGTCTCCTCCTCGAGCTTGTCCTTGAGGTGGGCGAAGATGGCGGGGTCGAGGAGGGGCTTGTCGGACGACATGGCGGGCAAGGTTCTTCTCTTTGAGGCTCTGCGGATGTGGGTTTTGAAGCTTTGGATGCGAGGTGAAAATTGGGATGGCAGGACTTGATTTTGGCGGACCGAGGATTCACTTGGTTGGAGAAGGGAGAGATGATTTGGGCTTTGGCCGATACGTTTATGGAGTGGTACTGCACTTGTTGGATTGGCAGCGAGGCCAAAGTTGGTGGAATCACATTTTGGCATCCAGTACATTCATGGCAAAGACCGACCATCTTGATTTGAGAGCCGTTCACTTTAATTTCACATTCAGAGCCTAATTACGAACTCGGTGCTTCTCTCTACTGCTATTCCAACACAAAGTCTTCTTCGCGGCCCAGGCAAGCCTGAGTCAGCAATGAAAACGTGAGCCCATGTAGTGTTCGCGTCACCTGGAGGCAGTGTAATACCAGGGACACTGTGGGCGGAATCGTGTGCAAGCACAGAGGAATCCGCCCGAATGCCAAAAATAGGAATAATCACGATTGGTCTCCTTAGAGACCTTTCAGAGATTAAACTGAAAAGAACAGATACTACACTTGATCTAAGCCAAAAGGCAAAGAGAGCTAAGGAGAAGAAGAAAACCTCAAAAATATCGGCGGGAAGCCGCGAATTTTATAGAGCTCTCAAAGGCGGTGAGGCTACGCGAGTGATTGGGGGCCTGGCAAAATTACGGCCAATAGGAGGCCGTGCACCTGTGCGGCTGGCAATGCAGGTCGGTGCCTGCTCGAGGCTGGCAGGACCCACCGAGCCGTGCATCACTGACACTGGACGGCAGGAGGCAAACGAGCCGGGAGAGGCGAGAACCGAATCAAGATGTGGACCTTTTTGGGAGGTGATTGCCGTCAGAATCTGCAGCTAATTTGCTGATGCAGGCGAGTCCTTCCACATGGTGGCCTGGAGGAACGTCTGGCGTATTCCACAGGCGATGCGAAATTGGCTGCCGTTGCCGTGGAAGTGCATGAGGAGTTGTGCATGTTCAGTATTTTGGCTACAACTGTAGTACATGCATGACGGGGCATTCAAAGGTGTAAAATATTTCTGATTATTTATATTCATAGTTTAAATCACGTCTAGTTTTCTTTGCGTGCTCGAGGATTGTGATATCATGTACCTGGGCTACACTGTGTAATGTTCAATCATAACTGGAACCTGCGAATGTTACGCAACAAGAGTGTTGTCCACCCAGGTGTCGGCCTCCCACAGGCAGCTGGCCAGCTTCTTACCTCCAGGTAGCAATCCAGCCGAGGGTAAGTTTGTGAGCCCAAAGCTTAGGTTGCTGGAGGAGGTCAACAATCATACGAATTTCTATCGCCACATGACTCACGTCTCGGATTAAGCCTGACTGGGACCAGTCGTCATCCCCAAAATCCAGACAATGGAAATAAGGAGTACCGCCTAATGACGAGAACATTCCATCACCGAAGGGGAACAATACCACGCAGCTGCTTACAGTGGATACAGCATGGAGCCCAAGCGCGCAAACTCAACCTGTTGTTGGTGCCAAGGCAGGGTAGGCGTTTGCTCGGAAGACCTGAGGCATGACAGAATTGGGTTGCCATGTCCTAAATCTGCGGGCCGATGGGGGAAAAGATGTGGTGCTCTGTGTAAAGCTACAGCTGGATAATAGGTAGACGACCCAAAAATAAAACAAGAGGATAATAATGATTGGGCCTCAGTGAGATTGCTCATCAATCCCTCAATTTTCTTATTTAAACCCCAAAAAACCAATAGTGTCTGTAACAGAGACTGGCCAAATGCCTGGTGCTGGTTCACTCTAGGCTGGAGATGTGATCTCATTCTAGAAACATTCCTTCAGGATGTGTTGGTCGGATATCCTAATTGAATTATGACAGTATGATTCTAGGTGATGATATGTACAATAATTAGCACCCCCCATGCCTTGAATGGTACCTAGTATTCCTGGTCCCTTCTGGAACATGAGGAGCTTTCGTTGCCGTCCCGAGATCAGCCACCGAATCTCGACTTCTTGGCCATGTTATAAAAATTTGACCAAGACAATAGTGTGGCGAGAATTATCTTTCATGATTGACCAATTATTCCCGTATACCGCGGCATGGCATTGCATTTGGGTTCAGGGTGCTGGCGATGTGGCGTTCCGGTGTTGCGGCTAAGTGCTACAATAATATGAAGTCTCAGTATTGTTCTCAATGGCGCCTGTAACACCCTTGTCCATTTAAGGCAAAACCAAGCTGGGTACAATATGGGACGGGTAATGCGTAATTATTTGGGTGAATCCGAAATGAGAAAATAAAATAAAAATCCACCTCCAAAGTCGTATTCTGCAAATATACAAATACTGATAGCAAGGTGCTACGGAGGAAGTACCTGCACTTCATCGACTTCTATTTCATCTTTGATAATATATGATGTTCCAAATGCTAAGATTTGTTGTGTGGCTGTTTGGGGCGATAGGGGCAGTCACAGTGGCTCACCCCATTGTCGTTGAGTCGCTTGACCAACTTCCCAGTGGATGGGATGAGGTTGGTCTCCCCCCTTCGCAAAAGCCCATCAAGCTCTCCATTGGGATGAAGCCCGAGGACCACCACATTCTTGAACGCACCCTCTACGAGATCTCAGACCCTTCCCATGCCAATTATGGCAAGCACCTTTCTCGCGAGGCGGCCAAGGCTCTTCTCAGCCCACCCAAGGCTGCCGCCGAATCTGTCAAGCGCTGGCTCTCCGATGCCGGTATCCCCGAGAGCCACGTGGAAGTTGATGGTCAGTGGCTGCATATTCGGACTACCGTCACCAAAGCCGAATGTTTGCTCACCACCCGATTCGGTGTTTATGCTCGTGATGACGAACGTGTAGTGCGAACGAGAGAGTATTCTGTGCCAATGGAAGTCCGTGATTACATCACCACCATCCAGCCAACAACTTTCTTTCACAGCGCCAAGAAACTTCAGAATACCAAGCGGTCCTCCCAGGATTTGATCCCGTCGAGCTCTGATCGGAAGGTGTCAAATCCGAGCATGGCACAGTGCCAGAATGAATTGACCCCCACCTGCTTAAGACAACTGTACAGAATGCCAGAGAATGGGTACCTAGCAGCGCATCCTAGAGCGTTGTATGGAATTGCTGGGTTCAACGAGGTAAGTTGACAATTGGACTCTTCGTATACATTACTGACAATTGCCCTACACGATTCAGCAATCGGCACAGTACGATCAACTTGCACAGTTTCTCCGACGCTTCGACCCTGGGCAGAAAGGTCGAAACTTTTCTACCTCTCTTGTCAACGGCGGACTGAATCCTCAAGGAGAGTATCCAAGCGGGGAGGCGAATCTAAACATACAGTGGGCGTTGTCTATGGCTGGAAAGGTTCCCGTGCGATTTTTCTCTGTGGGAGGGGAAAATCATGACTTCAATCCAGATCTTGAGTAAGTTTTCTGTGGTAGCCTTGTTTATTGGTGCTTTTTCATTGCATTCATTGTTTTATTTTGTTTCACTAACATATATTGTTAGCTTATACGACACGAACGAAGCCTGGATCGAACCTTTTCTTGAATTCACCACTCACCTCCTTGGCCTAAACGATAACAAGCTGCCCCAGGTCATTTCGATTTCTTATAGTGTCAATGAGCAACATATTCCCAAAAAGTATGCGCAGCAAGTCTGCAACATGTTTGGCCAACTCGGCACCCGCGGTGTCTCCGTCGTTGTTGCTTCAGGAAATCGCGGCCCAGGACGATCTTGCATGTCAAACGACGGCAAAAACACAACCAAATTTCTGGCCAACTTTCCATCCTCATGTCCTTATGTCACTTCAGTTGGCGGTACAGATGGATACGGCAAGGAGGTTGCCTTTAACGTATCCAGCGGGGGCTTTTCGGAGTACTGGCCCCGACCTTCATGGCAAGATAGCTCTGTGAAGACGTACCTCAAGAAGCTTGGAAAGGAATGGGGAGGGTATTACAATGTAAAGGGTCGGGCATTCCCGGATGTTTCTGCTCTGGCATGGGGCCATCAGATTATGAACCACGATATTCAGCAGACAACGGGAGGAACTAGGTCAGCTGCCCATCATGGAAACCAAAATTTCACCTGACTGAAACTGATTGATCAAAGTGCGGCATCCCCTGTTTTTGGGGCCATGATTGCTCTGATCAACAATGAGCGCCTGAGCAAGGGCAAGCCACCAATGGGCTTTCTTAATCCCTGGATTTACAAAGTCGGCCAGGAAGCCTTTAAGGAGTTGGTGACCCCAAAATCTGCACTTTCAAGGCCACTGCTAAATATTGACAGCATAACCGAGGGGAAGTCAGTTGGGTGCCAAGGCACGAGCGTTTGGGGCCTCCCCTCTCCGGTGATCAAGAGCGCCGGATGGAAGGCTGTGAAGGGATGGGACCCCATCACAGGGTGGGGATCGCCTCTATATGACCGTCTTCAAAAACTGGCTATATGTGTGTAGCAAGATATTGCAGGTAGGAATCCACTCTGGGGGAGACATTGGATTGAGAATCGGACGTGGGGATTCGAGAAGTTGGTTACAAGGGATTCCACCTCAGCTGGGTATGAGGATTCCTCACGTAACGTTTTGTGGTGAAGGTGAGGGCCAAAACATTTAATGGGAGCATGGAGGTTTGTATTTCTCAACGCCACCTACTAGTTCTGCCCCTGGGCACAACGGCCCTATAGATGGCTGCGGATATTGTATTTAATTCTCTTCGATATTTGGTAAAAACTACTCACTTCAAAACATGGCCCTTGCTGAGAGCTACTCCGTACACTAGTTTAACCCTTACAACAGACCGAACCACTCAAAGTCCAATTGTGGGTGGACAGGCACCGTGTGATCAACACCTACAGCGGACACAGCCTCGAATTTCTTGCCATCACCGAAAACCATTGTGGTGTAATTGGGCTCCGGGGTCGAACTCTGGTTGAAGGAATGGCTGACACCGAAGATGGTGGTCCACAGCTTGATCTGCTCCTTGAGGTTCTGGTAGTAGACGAAGAAATCAGAGGTGCCGTGCCAGGTCTTCAGCCTGGGGTAGTCGCCGGTGTACCCCGGGTACATGGCGCGTGCCTGGGCCGCCCACTCCTCGCCCGTCTTTTGCACTCGTCCATTCGCGCAAGAGCTGTTGGAGCTGATGGGGCTGGAACCAGGCGACCCCTCGAAGCAGCCGGCGGCGACACCGGAGTAACAGGTGGCAGCAACAAAGACCTCGGGGTAAGTGGCGCAGAGAATGTTGGTCATCATGCAGCCGCTGCTGGTGCCGGTGAGAAAGACGCGGGAGGGGTCGGCATTGTAGTTCTTGACGAGGTAGTCAATCATGTTGACAAGGACCTCGTTATCGGCATGTTTTCCATGCGAGAGCACCGCATCACTCGAAACATCCCAGCAGTTCGAGTCCTTCTGGGATGAAGGGAAGATGAGAATTGCACCGGTAGACTCGGCGTAGGTGTTGTACCTAGCTAGCTGGTAGTATTCCTCTCCGCTGCCACCGCAACCATGTAGCTGTAGGAATGCGTAAGTATTCTGTTTAAACGCCAAGGACAGTTTAAGGGCACGGTGCATACCGCAAGAACAATGGGAGGGCTTGTCGCTAGCTTCTCAGGCACATAAATTTGCATCCTCAGCGAGGTGTTGTAGACGGGGCCAAAGTCGGTGACGTTCTGGAGTCCGTTGGCCCAAACTGTGGTCGCGGCTGCGAGGCCAGCAACGACTGTGCGAAAAAGTGACATGGTGGAGCCGTGATACACAACAAGATGATGTTTCGAGGCAACTGGCGAAAAATGCACACAAATTTGCTAGTCTGCACGACATGCGGCCGCGTATATTTATTATAATGCTTGTCCATTGATTTATTCCCCATATGACGAAGCCTTGCAGGCATTATTTGCCGATGCTTGATACCTTGAAATTACCGCGGTAAACTGCAATTTTAACCAGCGTGCCATTATACTGGCGGATAATCTCCTAGGACTACAACCTGGGGCGACTTTGCGGAAATGAGGGCCAATATGAGTTTGGCAACTTCCCCTTTAGGTCGTCTCTATTCAACTCCTTGGTCTTATGTTGAGGTTCCCAGCAGCAGCGATGCCTTGTGATTTGCCGACAGCCCTCTGTAAATATATATATATATATATAGCTGAGATTCGCTTCTGGTCAATTGTCCGAATTTTGGAAAGTGCTATTCATGTGAAGATTCAGGAGTTTTGACAACTCCTGTCGCAGATCAGTTCCATATTGGGAGATATCATTTCATTTCCCCGTTGTGGCCCGACAAACTCCAAGAATGGAAGGTGAATGATGAATTATGGAGATCAATAAGCTTAGAAGTCAAGTATAATATTAATGCTTCGAGCAAAATGGTCGAATTGTCGCCTGCATCTCCGAGCATTTGGCTGAAGAAGATGGCAATCTTTCCACAAGGGGATCGGAAGCTTGGAACCCTTGACCTCTTTTTTGGAAACTGGGAATCCGACCAAGGGCGATTGATTCTAACGATGCCGATATTTGTATCATTCATTGATCAATGCCACGTGGTTATTTCCGTGCGATGTTTCGGGATTTGTGGCAAGTTGTAACATTCAAGTGGACTGGGGCGGAGGTTACAAAGAAAAAGACAAAAATATGGATATTATTAGTACTACCTCCCCGTATAGGCCCTTTTCTAGGATGAGAACATTATTTCCAACTAAAACTAGCTGTGAAGTGTTTCTAGGAAGGGTGGAGTTGGGCCGATCATACTCGCCCACGTCCACGGTCCCAAGTAGTAATGAATGGCTACATGGTACTTTTTCTTCTTTTTCTTTTGGTAAAACGTGGCTTTGTTCATGTTAGAAAACGAGTGGAGTGTCAAGCCGAATCGGCATGTAAGTAGATCTGATATGGATCTCTTTTTAGCTCCTTGACTTAGTCTGGGGCTATTCTTCTTTCATAACTAGGTTTCGCTTAACAATAGACTATTGTTTTCTCCGATTAAATATATCCAATAATGTTCCTGAGAGATCATTCCAGTGCCGCTAATGATGCATTGATCGGACGGGCAATGTGGGGTAGACTTTGTGTGTTCATAAGAGCCTCATAAATGGGGTTTGCTAAGACCTCAGCGGTGGATGTATCGAAACAGCGTGTTAGAAATTGCGTATTTCTACAAAGAAATAAAATGGATTCTTCCAAATCAACACCAGCTGGTCTCAAATACTCCATGACGAAAAACTCCGCACTCCGCGACCGACAAACAATAGTGGCACAAAATTTTCCGTAGCGACCACTCAGATGTACAGTACTAGGACAGGGTTTCGGTAAAATAGACTGCTTTCATAACAGAAAAAAACCTCTTGCTATCGCTGAATAGTCACTTCTGTCGTGCGGACGATTCCCGACTTGAATGATTGATGGCCCAGAATCATCTCCCGACTCCCAGATCGGTCTCTCTTGGTGCCATGCTTGTAAAAACTAGTCGTAACGGTAGTATTTCCGTGGTTTCCATTCTCGAAACGTTGGTCGCCGAGTTCAAAGTCCTCGTTGCGGGACAGGTTTGCGGTGTTTGCGGTGTTTGCGGGAGTCCGACTGATGGTCAATCGTCGGGAGTTTGCACCGTACGAGCGGTCCGCGTAGGGGGTCGAGTTGTAAGTCGAGGACAACTTGAGGGCTTTTGAAACGAGAGGTTTGAGCGAGGGGGCACAGGCAGCGATCATTCCAAGGTTGAGCTGGAGGCTTCTTGATGTTAGAACTGCTCGGTGGATGTAGATTATAACAAAAACAACTTACAACCCCCAAAACTGAATCCATTGGTTGCTATTGAAGTTGAATTAGAATTTGACTCTGAAATCACCTGGGGTTGGCGTCTTACAATGTCTTGTCCGTGTTCCTTGAGAAGGCGATTTGGTAAATTGCCTTCAAGACGCCCATTACGACGGCCCTTTAGTGGATAAAATTAGAGCCTGATCACTTATAGTAGGCTGACAACTATGCTGCTTACATGTATCCGAGGCTTAGAATGCCGACCAAATAAATTCGGGTTCGGAGCTTCATTTGGAGAGACCAGATGATGGGAATCGGGAATGTCGCGAAAAGTACGTCGGTGAAGATATTGAAGGCTGCATTGTATCAGTATAACGCGATGCAAATAAACTACTATTTGATGCATACAGGTGTTTATCAAAGAAAACTGCACAAAAAGTATGGGAGAGTAGCATGTTCCTTCGATACTCTTGTCCCAGTGTTTGGCCATGGGCTGACAATGGAGGAAAAATGTCATCGCTCCCATGAAGCTATATGCCGAGACAAAAACTATGTCTTGTGAGTCTCGCGCTCTTTACAGACATGACGAGTGTTGCGAAAGTGGTGCCTGCAATGTGACTTACCTATGCTAACCCATAGCGACCAAAAGTACCATCTGTTTTGGCTGAGTCGCAGCAAGTTTAGAGCAATCGAGATTTTTAATAGCGCCATTGCGCAGGTCGCAGAGATGACGGATTGCCAAAATCCTACTTTTTGAAGTTCGACATAGTCTGAGATGTCGATTGTGTCTTGATGACGTCCAAGGCCGTGGAAGGATTGGAGAACGAAAATGAGCCATCCAACGAAGGCGCAAGTCTACTCTCAAACGAATCTTTAGATATTTGATAAGTCGAGGTAAATGGTAGAAATGAACTTACCCCTGATGCTAACATGGTCCAGTCATCGCGCCCAACGCCTTTCATACCCACCCGTACATAGAGTCTCAGACCGACAGAAACAAATGCCAGGACGTGTAATGTTGTCGTGATGCCGAGTATCCGCCCAAGGTTGCTCTCAGCTGCCCTTGCAGGGTCAACGACCGCATCTGAACTTGCTGTCGACATTGTCAGAGTCGTTATGTCGACGTTCTAGACTATTAGCGACAGAAAAAACCATTGGCATCATGCCATCACGCATCGCTTCTACCCTACAAACATATCGGGTAAACATCATCCTCTGTGAAAAAAAAGGGCCTTTTATCTACGGGGATTATTTCCTTTTTTTTATACAGTGGCCGCTCAACAAGACCAAATACTAAGAGCTATAAGTGAAGAGCTATGCGCTAAGAGTCACATTGTCGGCCTCCCTGAAGATGTAACGCTGCAGGACGGACGGAACTGCCGTATGGAGCTTGGAAGAGCCGCTGTAACCCGAAGAGCTGCAATAGACCACGTTCTGTGGACCTGGAAATCGGCAAACCGTTGGCCAGAGATGAGGTGTACAAATGCCGGCTGCCAAGGGGCCAGGACTGCGGGCACGGAGTGCCCTCGAAGGCGAAAGGCAGCGCGTCGGAGGATTCCCACCCCAGCCTCCACCAAGCTTCACCCTGACTAGGGTCGTAAGTGATACCGGCACATAAAGTTTTCGCAAGTGACACTTGAAAGAGTTCTTCTTCATATCGGAATGCCACTTTTGGGATCAAAATTGGAGGTGGACGGGCTTCTTGATGGCAGTGGAACTATTCTAGTTGAGCCTAATCTCATTAAGCTCCTTGTTGGTGAATTTTCCTGTGTAGGGGACACTGAAGCTTACTCCGCAAAGGATTTGTTGTGGGACAGACTGGTCCGGGTCCGAGATCAATCATACCGGAGGTAAATTTGCCATGGTGTTTCTGGAACGGCCCAATAGGGACCTGCGTAGACGAGCCGGCAGGATCATAGGGCCCAGTTATCCTTCACCCTGGTATTTGGACCCAGTGGCGTGATACCTCGCAGAGCCCCAAACTCCTTTTGGTAACTAGGCCCGCACTCTTGGAAATCGGCGATTTCTTCCCGAGGGCCTGATTCTAAATACAGAATAAATGGGCGGGATAATGTAAGTAAAGTATTTCTATAAAGTCATGTTTTTAGTAATTTGGTAATCTATGAATAAAGAATAAGGAGGGAGGCGGTATAGACCCGAACTCCTGGTAACGGGTAGGGAGGAAAGGAGCCATCGGACGGACGCTACATTTGAAGAAGCCTAGGGGCCGTCCACATCGGTTTAACAATTCCCTGATCAAGTCTGCCGCCAGGATACTGCTTGGTCACCGTCGGGCATAAGCATACCCTTGATTCCCTGCTGACCCCTGCCCCCGTGACGGGTCTACCGGATGGATTGGCCTCCACACTTGACGTCAAGCCCATACGAACAGAGTCGGCGCACGCCATCTTCTAGATATCCAAATAACGAGATTGGTGCTTTTTCTTTGGACCGATTTTGGAACAGCAGTAATATACATAGTTGTGTGCCCTTTTGCCATTTTGGGATGTGATTATGTACTGGGAGATTTACTTGATCACGACGATCCAAGGAGGATCGAGATGCTGCTTCCAACTTCTACATGTTTATTTAATCAGGAAAAGAAGAGTAGACTGGGACTAAGCAGAAATTTTACATGTCTACATCATGGCCAGATATTCAAGGATACGCATAATGATGAGAGATGAAATAGCTGCAGGCTCACAAGTTTGTCCGTAACCATATGGCGAGCTGGCCATGCGATGGACAGGGGAATACAGAGTAGATGAGTAACCTTGAGATCCTATCTACTCGGCCGCGGGATTGATGCCAAGTTGGGAAACGGATGAGAATTCTGGCAACCCCTGAGTATTTGCAAGCGACAGCGAGCGGCCCACTACGATACTCCGCTAGGAACAAACCAACACCCACTGGTTTGCACCGTTGAGGTTCCAATCCTGGGAATGATGTTATCGAAGATGCTAAATATTCTTCTCAACGTGGAAAGTAATTGAACTTTAGAGATGACAGTGCGCATGTCAAGGTTGAAGGGAGGTTTTTTTTTTTTTTTTTTGGTTGCATCAGAAGTGAAGAGATCGTCGACGAAGCAATATCCGCTGGCCAAAGTACAATGTTGCAGTCCATCTTAAGATCTTCTCCTAGGATGATAAAGAAATGGCGAGAACAAATGAAATACCAACAAGAGGGAAGTTGAGCGTACCAAATATCTCTCTCAGTAGTAAGAAAGTCTATGAACCCGTCCTCTATTCCCCAAAAAAGGGCCTCAGATCTCGACCTATAATTCCGGTGAATTAGCTGGACTGCCAGGGGTGCCATTTTGGTTTATTTTCATTTCTTCCTAGCCTTGCTCGAGCCACCAACAGTAACGTTGGGCTATTCTAGGCGCGAGGGGCATTCATAAGCCATGAATGATGTTGATCAACCCCATTAAAAAAGTCTATGAGGACGAATGGAGGTGGACTTGATTCAAAGCTTAGAAGAAATGAAATATCGTCTACTATATTTCTCTCTATTTAATAACTTACAATATAGGAGAAAAATATTGCACCGATATCACAAAGTTCTTTTACTGTCCTCCGTTGGCTGAAGAAAAAAAACAGCGGGAAAAAACGGCGGAACCCCCCCCCCCCCAAAAAAAAACAAAAAAAAACTGGCAACTGAAACCCTGCTGCAGGGCTTTCGCTATACGCTACTAACGGTGGTAATGACCCCCTGCAAGGTACCGCTGCAAGCCCTGCTAAGCCTCCACATTATCCCGCCCAGGCCGTGGATCCCCTAGAGGCAAGGCCTGGAACCTACTCTGTCTCGCATGTGCCTCCTTGCCATGGATCAAAGATCCTCGCCGGGCTGCTCGCAAATTGGCCCCATCGCTCGCCGCCCACGAGCCGGGTTCTATCAATGGAACTGTCCGTTTCATGGCCGCTTTCCTCCTTGGGCTCCGCGCTTTGCCATGTGCTCCCACATGGCCGGCGCCACACAGCGGAGGCTTGGCTGTTCGCAAACTCGAGATGAAATGATGGTGGGGATGGCTCCCTCTTGAGAAATCGAGAGAGTACTTAAACAACGCCGCTCCCGCCGTGGCTGTTGGCCTCTCAAGCCTGTCCTGGCCCAATGCGCTTATTCTTTATTCATCAACCCCCCCTAATCATGTCCCTTGCTCAGTCCTTTGTCAAGTACCTGGCAACTGCCGGCCTTGTCTCCATCGCCATCGCCACCCCGGTTAGTTCTACAATCGAGAGAGACGTCGTGATTGTAGGCGGCGGTGCTTCTGGTTCCCACGCTGCTTTTCGTCTTCGCGAAGACTACAACCAGAGTATTATCTTGATTGAGAAGCGAGACCATCTTGTAAGCAGCCACAAGACATGGCGGAATCTCTCTTGTACTGACATGTACCGCACAGGGTGGCCATGTTAATAGCTACGACGCTAGCTCTGGAAATGTCTACAACTATGGTGTTCAGTCCTTTCTCGACATTCATGATGGCCAGCAATTTGTCAATGACCGCTTGGGGGTGGAGACTGCCAGACCTGGGCGCACATCTACCACCACCAAGTACATCGACTTCAGTACTGGCAAGGGCGTAAACTACACTGCCCCCACCTCTGCTCAGTTGAGGACGTCTCTCGCAAAGTATGCCGAGCTCTGCGAATTGTACGAGGATAAGTTGTTGCCCAGCTTCTGGGACTTCTGGGCTCCTGAAGACATCCCCGAGGATCTGCTTATTCCTTTTGGTGACTTTGTCAAGAAGCACGGCATCGAGGCTGTTGTACCTACCCTGTTCAAGGTTACTGGCCTTGGTCTAGGTGATGTTACCAATGTCTTGACCATCTGGGTTATGCAGGCTTTTGGTGGGCCCATGGCTCGTTCGTTCCTTGGCACAGAATCCAGCTTTGCTCCAGTGTCTGGCCGAAATCAAGACATCTATGATGCCTTTGCTGATAAACTTGGACAAGACGTCTTGTATTCATCGACCGTCCTGAGCTCTGACCGATCAGATTCGAGTGTCACCCTAAAGGTCAAGTCAGCTACGAACGGGACCGTTACTATCAAGGCTAAGCGCCTTCTTCTTGCCATCGAACCAACTGAGAGCAACCTTGAGCCCTTTGATATCGATGCGCAAGAGAAGGCCGTTTTTGACAAGTTCTCCTATTCTAGCCTGCACGCTGGCATCGTTTCAAACCCTGGCCTGCCAAAGGGCTACTCGCTCACCAACTTGCCTGCCTCGGCTGCCCCTAACAACTGGCTTGTGAACCCTGAGCTCTCCTTCACAGCTCGTTTTGACTACATGGGCACTGAAGAGGACGAGGACCGAGACTACTTCCGACTACTCGTCATTGGAAAGGATGGCTTGACCAGTGACGAAGCTAAGGCGCTTGCACAGAAAAACTTTGACACTCTTGTTGAGGCCGGCGCTGTCGACAAGCCTGCATCCACGGAGCTGACGACGGTCGCGTATGTCGAGCATGGCCCAATGCACGCCCGCGTCTCGGCTGCCGAGCTCAAGGCGGGTTTTATCCAGGATCTGTACGCTCTCCAGGGCCTGCGATCTACATGGTGGACCGGAGGCGCCTGGTTTGCCCAGTTCCAGACCCACATCTGGTGGTACAATGATATTCTCATCCCCAAGCTTTTGGCAGACATTTAGACCAAGGCTGGGATGAACAAGAGATTAGATATTGATAGAAGAAGTTACGAGGCTATTTTATGTGTAAATAAACCCAGAAATTAGAGCATATATAACCTGTATAGAGTTCTCAAGGACTTGTTAATTTTTAATAGACTCATGATTAGCAATTCTTTCCGATGCAACTTTGGGAACAAGACAAGTGCCAATTTTTTATATATCCAAGCATCCGCATTTCTGTATTAAAAACTCATGTACACAGATACGTGAAACCTTGATTGACTCAATGTTAGGCACGTTATCCGCTCGGCGGTTGGTCCGGCTGTTGTCGGCGAGGCTTGGCAGGAAGGCCCGAGACATTGAGGCTCCGCACAGGGATTTCATCTCCAATAAAAGAAAATGATTGATTCGGGAATTCTAGGAATGGTTGATGATTGCATCGATGGCCATAGGGCCAAGTATACACAGCCGTAATGCAACAATCGCAACAATGAATAGGGAAAGCGGCAAACAAGAACCCTCCCTAGTCTAGCAATGATGTTGAAGAACAAAGGACATGCAGGCAATGATATGAAGCACTTGAAGAGTACAAGGTCGAGACTCATTCTCATGTCCGCCATCTCGACTTCAGGGTGACACGACTGCCAACCATGGTGGCTTATGTTTGCCTCAGAGTCGAGCTAATGCGGTGGATTTTTTTCTGCACCCCATCATGACGCATTTATGAGTTTGTCCTATTATATTCTAAACATCTTCAAAACGAATCGAGCTGGCCTGCTTGGAAACAGCCATGCACATCTGTGTTTAGCTCCGATTATCGGCATTAAATCCTCCGTTGCTCACGCTTCCTTTGGGCGGCATTTGCGCATGGCTTGCATCCCAGCCCCTGCAACTGCAACCTGTAATAGGCCACATTATTTTTTCAACGTTTGAAGCCTTTTTGTCCGAAGGTAGAGTCGTATGGTGCTCCCTCGGGGTGGGGCACTTTTAGACATCGTTGGGGATTGTCATTTTCGTATGCGGATCCGGTGCAGGTTTGGGGAGCAATCAATGCTGGGAATCGGGAATCAGAATGGGGGGTCTCGTTCCTACAATTGGTAAGTCGAGAGGCGGGGTGTGTTTTCTTGCTTCAGGATGAGCAACCTCGTAGCCGAACCAATGGTTCAACCTGATCGTCTAATGTCATCTGGTCATCGTTTAGTATTCCCGGTGATGAGCTTTTTAGCTTGCCCAGTGAGCCCATGTGGTGTCAAATCGTGCTGCACCAAGGAGTTCCTGTATCGGCATCAAGAATTCTATAAACGAGAATAATTTGCATTGGGCGCTACTTCAAACAAATGGGTGTGTCTCACCATCACCCGGTAGCATCGAGGTGGAGGATGTTGACCCGAATTGCTGGTTATGGAGTTGTATGTAGGTATTTGATGGCAGCCGGCCATTATTGTCGTTTGGAACAGGTCAGATTTAATATCAACCCTGCAGCGTATGAGACACATGGAAATTTCATAGTTTCAAGCAGACTGCATACCAGTATTGAACGTCTTCGTCGTGACACCATCACCAGGGATCTTGGTCGGGGAAACAAATGGCGTTGGATGCCAAATTCCCGTCGTTATTCCCTGATTTCAACATCCATACAGCCGCGAATCTCACCATCGGGCTTGATCCCGCGCGAAGGGCCCTACGTCATTATCTTATTGCCCATGGGGAAAGCCGACAAATTGCAGCACAGTTTCTGGCGGATGAGTCCCACAATCCCCACGATCGCCACAACAACGCCCTTGCCGCGCGCACCGTCGCAACCCACAGACCCTTGGGTTTTGCGTCGTCTGGTGGCTCAACTTGCCTGTTGTGGCATGTCGCAGAGGTTCTGGTTCCCATTTTCAGAACCGTGGTCAATGTACGTGGGGAGGTGCTCGCGAATTGTCGAGTCGGCTGCGCTTCTCCGCACAAAATGGAACCCCCAACTGTGCGGGCGGAGTAGTGTCTGGGGCCTCCGCATCAGAGTGCGAATAAGTGAGCCAGCTGTGTGAGTTGATGTCTTTTGTATTTATATTTTAAACAACCCCCCCCCCCCCCCTCGAGGCTATCTTGCCGATCAATTACTTCACATCTATTCCCTACTTTTGACTTTCTCGTTTCAGTCGTCTTCTCTCTGCCCTTTGATAGCATATACAACTACCCCCGAAGTGGGCGACTTCTGAGATGCGGACCTGGTTCGGCCGTGGAAAGAAGCTGCAATTGGCAGTGACATCATGCTGTCTCTGTGCATTTGTGCTATATGGCTACGATCAGGGTGTTTTTGGTGGCATTCTTGAAAATGAAGATTGGCTGAGGCAGTTCAAGAACCCTGGCGATACCTTGACTGGCTTCATCACAGCCAGCTATAATCTTGGCTGTTTGCTGGGCTGCTTTGGAAATTTCTTCGTCGGTGAAATATTGGGCCGTCGACGCACAATTTGGTTTGCCATGGGATGGATCATCGTTGGTGCTGCATTGCAAGCGTCGGCCTTTACCCGATCTCATCTCATCGTTGGCCGAATTGTCACTGGCGTTGGCACCGGACTCAAGACATCCACTGTTCCCATGTAAGCCCACCAGAATAATTGGCTCTACGATAAGCTCTCGACATTTCAATCGCTAACAGCATCTTTAACCAGGTACCAGTCTGAACTCTGTGAAGGTACAAAAAGAGGCCGCCTCGTTTCCGCCGAGGTCATGTTCGTCGGTATCGGCATCGCATTTGCATACTGGTGGGATTTCGCCTTCAGCTTTGTTGGTGGCGCTTTCGCATGGCGATGGCCCATCGCCTTCCAGGCTGTATTTGCACTTTGGGTCATCATCACAGTTTTTGGAATCCCAGAATCACCTCGGTGGCTCTTGAACCATGGAAACAGAGAAGAGGCGATAAACGTCTTGTCGGCCGTCTATGACAAGCCAGTCGACCACCCGGACATCCTCCGGGAGGCCAATGCTATTGAGCAAGCTCTGGAAATGGAAGCCGAGGCAGAGGGCAAAACTTCCTGGGTGTCAACTTTCCGCCATGACAAGGTCAGGACCAGGTACAGAGTCTCCCTGGCCTGGTTTGTTCAATTCATGAACCAAGTTGGTGGCATCAACTTGGTTGTATACTACATTCTCAGTAAGTTATCAATTGGCGCCTTTGTTGGTTTTGATGCTGACCCGCACCTTAGCCGTTTTGCAAAAGAATGTAGGCCTTGGGCACCGGCTTGCTCAAATAATTGCTGGGTGCATTCAACTAATGTTTCCTCTGGGATCTCTTATTCCTTCCCTGGCACTCGACCGAATGGGTCGCCGTTGGACCATGATTTGGGGTTCTGCAGGATTGAGTGTCTCGATGCTTTTGGTTGCTGCCCTTCTCTCCAAGGCCAAAGACCCCTCGGAAGGGAAGACCTATGCCACCGCTTCCGTGGCATTCTTTTTTACTTACATGTTCATTTTTGGCGCCAGTATGAATTGTGTGCCTTGGGTCTATGTCCCGGAGATTCTCCCTCTACACGCGAGAACTCGTGGAACTGCAATTGGTGTTAGTTCAAACTGGCTCTGGAACTTCACCGTGGTACGTTCTATCGCAAATATCCTCTCCCTATCACGGCCAAGCATATCTAACGAAACGTAAAATAGGTCATGATTACTCCAATCATTATTAACCGTCTCGAATGGAAAGCATACTTGATCTTCATGGCAACTAATTTGATCTTCGTGCCAATAATCTACTTATTCTTCCCCGAAACCTCGAACTTGGCTCTTGAGGAAGTTGATTATATATTTTCTGGGGGCGGAAACCCGGTAGTTGTCGCTCAGAGAATGCAGCAACAGCTCGCTACCCATGGCAAGCTGGATGCAGAAGGCCGGGGTCAGGAACAAGGATCCGCTGGGCTTGTAGGGGAGAAGGAAGAAAATAATTTCGAACACGTGGCACACCTGTAGTTTTGGATAGAATGGTACGGCTAGAGTATGCTGCAGCTTATTTTAGAATGTTTTAAAGACCGATCTCGTCATGTTTGCAAATAATTTGTACCAATTCCGAACTTTTGAAACCAAACCGTCCACATACATTTTACACGTATAGATAAACAAGATGCCAGAAAATCAATTTAACCAGCGTTCCATGAGTTATTCACACCTTCAGCATTGAACCATCTCAATCGTCATGATATTAGAACCCATGAAACATTGATTTTCGTAATAGAGTAAATTCACTATTAGGACCAGGGGTCACAGTGCACCAATTCACCGGTTCTCCTATCTCAAGTTCCGCTGAATCACTTGCTACCAGACACGGGACTTTGTTCATAAAACCTATATTTTGCCGCATATCCAGCATTAAGGCCAAGTCCAATTAACACGCTGCCCCAGCTTACAAATCTCATAGAAGCGTAATACTGCAGACCAAAAAATGTCGTCGCTCAGGCCATACACAACCCAATACGTGTCTGAACTATTTTCCCACCCCAGGCTAACTGAGAAGGGTGAGCAGCCAGATGATAACAAAGGCAATGAAGGAGAGAGCCAATATCAATCATTGGGATCAAGTGGCATCGGCGTATACGTGGTTATTAGCCGGCCTGAA
The DNA here is from genome assembly GCA_020623695.1 of Calonectria henricotiae. Taxonomy (NCBI): domain Eukaryota; kingdom Fungi; phylum Ascomycota; class Sordariomycetes; order Hypocreales; family Nectriaceae; genus Calonectria; species Calonectria henricotiae. The sequence goes on from JAHVYB010000251.1 coordinate 50,976, forward strand.
TCTGGACACTATTATCAATGGTCCATTATCGTTCACGACCAAACTTCTATGGGATATAGAACTTACGAAGTTGGGCAAGAATCGGAACTTCCATGTCATTCCTTCAGGATGCACACTAGGAATCCACTACATTGGCCCTGGTCTGTATGCGGAATAGAAATGGTTAGAGTTTCCGGGTCCAGCCCCGACGATATTGCGATTCTGATTATGCGTGCAAAGGATAGGATGTCCGGAGCTGACTATACCAGCGAGACTTTTGTTAAAACACTCGGGGAATATTTAAGAGATGAGGGTTACTGGGCTCAATTTGTAATGGATTTGACCTGGGAAGAGTTGAGTGAGTATTCTGGCCGTCAGCTACATGACGTCGGCTGTCAACACCAACGTGAACACGGCCGGCAGGAGAGGCTGGCTGAGTCGGACTGACTGAATCGGACTGACAATGCCAACACTCGTTGGCTATGACTATTTTGAGTGTGTATTTGGCATTCGTATGCGTCTGATTTATATCAAAAAGTACAGGTATCCATTAAATAGTTTAACCCATTTTATTTACTACCTTCTCATACATTGATGCGATACATGTGTTTCCTATGCATTCGAGAATTGGTTCGCAACCTCCACTGCTTTACGCGAAGCCTCCCCAAATCCTGCTTCCACATGCAACCCAAGATTGGCTCTTTCCAACTGCAAGTTTTAATTAGTAACCCAGAGTTCACTATTCAGAGAATACTTACTAAATTTAGCCCCAGCTCCGAGTTCGTCCCCTGTAAGCGAACCACCACCGGAACTCGTACCGGCCCCAGCTCGTTAGCGGCTGCGATGATGGACTCGGCAATCATGTCGCACCTCGTCAGTCCTGTTAGAGGGGCTTAGCAGTTTGTCACAGGCTTCTTTAGTCCGACTCATATTTACCTCCATAAATGTTGACCAAGATGGCCGTAACACGCTCGTCTCTCATGATGATGTCGAAAGCTCGCAGCATTGTTCCCTTGGTGGCTTTACCGCCCGCATCAAGAAAATTTGCGCTCTTTCCTCCGTAGAAGCTGATGGCGTCGTTAGTGGCCATTGCCAAACCTGCTCCGTTGACTACGCTGCCAATGTTGCCGTCCAATCTAACGTAGACAAGGCCATGGTTCTCTGCCTCCACCTCTTCGTTGACTTCTTGATCGAAGTCTCTTAGCTTGAAGATGTCAGGCTGACGGTGCTGAGCCGCGTCGTCAAACGTAAAGTGAGAATCAATGCATATCAGTTGTCCGTCTGCAGAATTACGAACTAGGCTATTGATCTCGAGGTTCGTAGCTTCTTTATCCACAAAGATCTTGTATAGACCTTTTAGGATCGAATCTAGGTTATTCACATCTTGCTCTGTGAGACTAAGCTGTGAGGCAATGCGTCGCACAAGGGCTGGGGTTATTCCTTCGGTGAACCCAAAAGGATACCGAAATTGATGTTCAGAGTGATCCCTTACTTGGGATTGGAAAATAGAGGCATCCTCCTCAAAAATTACAACGGGGCAATAATTTGCCCTATCAATTTCCAGGCAAAGGCGCCATTTCTGGTCATATTTGATCAATTCCTCCACATAAACCCGCTTTATAGGACTTGACTTGTCATTTTGATCGCTTGTGGGAGCCTGATGGCCGATAATCTGGGACGCTACTTCAACACCTTGCTCGAGGGAGATAGCCAGCTGAGTTCCACTCGTAGTTGCAGGCCCGGGTTCCCCCACGTTACTTGCGACTCGAATGACTTGAGGCTTGATATAGCAAGGTCCACCTTCAAATCAGAGAGCAAAATTAGCAGGCTGTGCTTGAACATTTAGTGAATACGTACCGATATATTTGATAGCTTCTCTAACTTCTTGCAATGTTTCAGCTACTTTGCCGTGCGGTACTGGCACACCAGTCTAGGACACACTTAAGTCGGACAGTCCATGGTCTGGCAGGTTGGGCCAGGTACTTCTCTGAGTAAATTTTGAGATTGGAAAGAATGAATATGGAGTACTCTTTTCCAACAGAATGGTATCTTGATTGGTCAGCCTTCTGTAATGAGATATCATCACTAGGATCGTGCTTGCTGCAAGTGTTTTCTGAAACCGCGGCACGAGCGAATGCCTGTGAATCATGGCGTCGAATACAAGGTCGAGAGAGGCAAAATACAGGTCGGCGAGGCTCTCCTTTAGATTGAACTAGAGAAGCTTGGATCGTTGAACGCACGATACTACAGGGGCGATGAAAATGAGGCCATGGCAATCTGTTTTGGGGGATCGGAGTTTGGACGTAGCCGAAGAGGCGGGGTTAATCGGCAATGTGAGTTGAAGCTACCCTGCGGGGGCGGGTTGAAGAGCTCCCACATGCGAATCAACCAAGACAAGATAATATAGTATTAGTATTGGATTTAGATTTAGATTTTTCAAGTAGTATTTTTTCGTACGAAAATAAACTCCCAAAAACAATACGCTTGGAAATCACTTCAAGGACAATCTACTGGGGTTTCCATTTATGCGATTGAACTTTGCGCGATGAAGAATAACTATACTGAGCTCCATCTAATGTATTGGCTTTCTAAAGTCCCAAAAATCCCTTCAGCGTACTTCCCATAACACCTGGATGAGGTACAATAACTGCACCTGCATCTTCAAGCGCCTTTGCTTTAAAAGCTGCCGAGACATCACCAGGGGATATTATTGCACCAGCATGGCCCATGGTTCGTCCCAGCGGGGCAGTTCTTCCAGCCACCATTGCGATGATGGGCTTTGCATTGGGTAACCTGCGATACTCTTTAATGACATTTGCAGCCTCAAGCTCAGCCTCCCCTCCAATCTCACCGATGACGATTATTCCCTTGGTATCTTCGTGGTTAAAAAATAGCTTCAGTCCATCGGCCAAGGTTGTACCTGCATCAACGGTTAGAATCCGTTAGCTCACAGTAAACACAAGTATAAAAATACCAGCCAAAGGATCTCCTCCCATGCCGACAACAATACTCTGACCAAGGCCTGCCGCGGTGGTTGATCCCACAGCTTCGTAACTGAGCGTGCCGGATTTAGATACGATTCCCACACATCCTCTCGAATACTGTTTATATGGCATGAAACCCACTCTGCACTGTTCTGGTGCAATGATTCCAGGGCAATTCGGTCCAACCAATCGAGTTTTGGACTGGGATCTTAGAACTTCCTGCACACGCAACATATCGTGTATGGGGATGTGCTCGGCTACGGACACAACCAGTGGGACCTCGGCCTCGATTGACTCAATGATTGCCTTTGCAGCATGCTGTGCGGGAACAAACAGACAGCTAGCATGTGGCTTGACTTGATCCATGGCCTATATACAGCCACAATAAGAGTTGAATGGACCTTGATTAGGTGCATAGCTTGCGCTTACCTCTTGCACAGTATTGAACACTGGCAAGTCGAGGTGTGTCTGTCCGCCTTTCCCCGGCGACACGCCTCCTACAATGTTGGTGCCATACTCGATTGTCTCCTTTGCATTCACTGTGGCCTATTGTGAATTGAGCATGACATTCCATAGTCGAGAGGGTGGTGATGAACATACGGCTTTTCCCGTGAAGCCTGAGCGCGATGTGACCTCGTCAGCAGTGTCGTATGATGAGATGGATTCATGCTGAACAACACACACCCTGATACATTACACGCGTGGTTTTCGATATGTCTAGATTGGATATTGTCTCATAATAAGATCCTCGGTGAATAATTGAGGCCGAGAACATCCGCTTGGTCTGCCTTCTCAGCACATGCTGGGGATGGGGCAGATTTAGGCGTCGTGGACATCTCAGCGACATGGCGTGGTCTTGCCCCGCGGGGGAGAGCAAACGACAACAGTATAATGATATTATTATTACAAAGGTAAACGACACGATCAATGTCAAGCAAGCGCTTCGTGACGCGTTGTCAACGGTGATAACAGGACCCGACAGTGATATCCTGTTATGCTAACTACCCCGCAATACCATTCCCATCGAGCGGCAGCATGGCGGGGCTTACACCGTGTCGAGATCAGCCAGAGGCGAGGGATATGACCGTCGCATTACCGAACGCTTGATGTTGGGGCGCAACGGATATCTTCAGCCACGATTGGTAGAGTTGATGCAGCGACCTGTCCCGGATCTTTTGTAAGTCGCCTCACAGAAAATCTCTCAACATCCCTTGTGAGAAAACGCATCATTCGGCCCTTGGTCCCGTCCGTAACCTCAGAGACAACGAAGGACACCTCGTCCGCTTCGGATTACGAGATTTGACTTTACTTTTTCTTCGTCGGGGATGCCCGCCCATGGAGCTGGCCCATGGTGGCGTCAAGGTGATTCTCCGAGGTGTGGCTCCGGTGTGGTGTCGTGGCCGTGCTTCAGCCGGAGCCGCCTTCGGTTTTTTTTTTCTCTCTCTTCGTTTCAGAGTCGGGCTATCCTTGCGACTTTCAATGTCGCCCAGCTGAAAACCGGTCTGGCCATTGCCCCATAACCCACTATGCATAAATCTGTCATTATACGAAATGCCTGCCTGCCAAAATTTACAATCTGACGATGAGTCCATCGTAAGTTTTTAAACATGCCATCGACTCGATCGATGCGCATTGGCCTACCGGCCAGATCTGCCAGTTTTAGCACCTAATTGAGCTTCATCTCGTAAAATCATGCCTCTGGTGTCGTTTTTAGAGGACGTGTCGCAATGCTCGAGCAGGCTTGGCTAACCGCGGGCCCGCTCCGTTGCCGACCAGTTGTGCAGGATGAAGGGACCGGCAAGGACCGGTGTAGACCTGGTGTAGACCTGGTGTAGACCTGGTGTAGACCTGGTGGCTCCGGACGTCTAGACCGCCACCAGGGCTTGTGTAATGGGACAGGTCGGATTGACGCCGTACGCACATGATGCAAGGTGGATCACGATGGACGCTAGATCTGTAGATTCGTCTCGTCTGCTATGCAAGTTATTGGCTGGCAGATGGAGTAGAATATTCGGCAGGTGTGGATTCTTGTTCCATACCTAGACTCCGCCTCTCCCGCCGGCTCGGTCCCTGCAACCCATCTCCATCTTGGCGAGATAGCCATGTCCTTGCGAGATGGCGTGGGGCTGCGCAGAGCTGCGTCGCGACGAGGCGAGTGCGGGACATCGATGGCCAGGGGTCGGAACTGACCGCGAATCACGTCGGTCGTCGTTTGGCGGGGATTTCAGGTGAAGTGCTTTTTTTGAGCCTGGAATCTATCAAGCTGAGGCTGGACTCCATCGCATCGTTTTCCGATGACCTTGTTCACCTCAATAAACACCGCGCTTTTTCTGTGGGGCGCAACTGACAACACATCAACGTAGGGTGTTGGCGTGCAATTGGGTTTGCAGCGTCTGTGTTTCGTTCAGGGATCAGGGAGATTCTACCAAGCTATTGTGTGAAGCCATTCGGGAGGAATAGGATCATGGCCGTGTGTACCCTGGCGGTCAGGTCGTCTCGTGAAGGTATCCGTACTCAGAATTGTCTATATAAGACTTCATTTCGAGCCTCTCTGGACTAAAATCTTCATCATCATCAACTCACACATTCTCAACACTCAACCAATACCTCTAAATTTTCCACCACGCTCCCGTCTTCTTCAGACCAACCACTTCCAACAATCAACATGTCTGCTCCCAGCGCGTAAGACTTCCCTTCCTCAATATCCTGGCCTTTAGCTTTGGCTTTACAACCAAACTACAAAGCGAGTAACTTTCTGGATTTTGCTAACTCCCCAACAGTGTCGCCCGCAACTCCTACGGCACTGAGGCCGAGGGCTCCAAGACCCAGTTCGTTGTCCCTCTCCCTACTGCCACTGGTCTCTCTGCCCCTGCTGGTAAGCCCCTCATATTTGCAATTTCTCTTGATAGATTTTAACATGAAATTTCAGGCCAGCTCCTCAAGGGCCCTACCGATGAGAACGGCAAGCCCACCCCTGCCGCCCTCCTTATCGGCATCAAGCTCGACCTCGAGGCTGAGGTTCACTTGACTGCTCGCATCAAGGGTGACATCTGCGTTGGTCTTTACTAGATGGTCTCCTAACCGAATCCTGAACCTGGAAGAGGTGGTTGATTCAAGAGTGTATGATGATGGTCCTGCTGAGGCTTCTTGTTGGGTGGAAAGAGCATCTCAATAATGGTTCCCTCTGGGGCGACCACAGGGCCCAGTTACGATTATGTTGCCTATCTGTCTTTTTATGACCTGTATAGATATATATCTTTATTAAAACGAACACGGTGTATTACGTCCGACCACAAAAACCTAGCCCCTGCCTCTTGTGACACCGGTAGTTTTCTACCGCATAGTTCTGGATGCCCAATTTATAACCCACATACCACTTAGTAAATGGCTTAGTCACAGCGAGAAATGTACTGCATGTAATTTACCCCATATCAATTAGACCAAGTAATTTTGACTGGATTTGCAAAGCGAGTTAGATCCCTTTGGATAGGTGTCGCAGCAACTACAGTAAGAATACAAATTTGAACGGCTACAAGTGTCACTACACCCTACCATGTACTGAACACTTTAATCATCTAATTGGTTTACAAATATGTAATGGAGTATTAATTGAAGCCCTTTGATAGAAATGCAAATATGAGCTGCCATCGTACAATTGTTTCTGGAGATGGGTGCGTGGATGAGGAGGGTTTGGAGCGACCGTGACGTTTGTGCAGGGAAATTTGGTGATTTTACGAACGGTTCGTCCACATTTTCAATGGGACCGCTGAGGATTTCCCCAGACTGGTTTGTTGTCAAGTTGTTCATGCGACGTTGATGTGGTCAGTTGATCTTAGTTAATGGCAAGGGTTTCAGGCGGTCCGGGGGTTTTTTTTTTTTTTTTTTTTTTTTTTTTTTTTTGGGGGGTTTGGTTGGTTGGTTGGTTGGGAACTCTGCTGCGAGGCCGTTGGTTTGACGGATTCGCCCATTTAGTGAGTGTTTTGCCCCCAAAAGTAAACCATCCATCCCCCCAAGCAGTCACAATCCTACGCCGTGGGGCCCAGCTCCCCATCCCACATACT
>JAHVYB010000252.1:0-57918 GCA_020623695.1 Calonectria henricotiae
GGTCGCGGGGTGTTGGGCGGTGTCGTGCGCCTCGTGCCGCAGCGTGGGCCGCCCGAGCCTGAGTGGGGGTGGGGGGGGCGCGGGTCGGGTGCGAGTGGGGCTGTTGGTGTGTGGGTGGGGGGGGGGGGCTGGGGGGGGCTCGGTGCGCAGGGGGGGCGTGGGGGGGGAACGGCGGAAGGCCGGGCTGCGGGGGGGCGGGCGAGTGGGGATACAGGGGGGCGTGAAGGGTGGGCGGGGGTCCCCCCCCCCCCCCCGGGAGAAAAGAGAAAACAACGACGAGAGACATGACAAACAAAAATAGATGGATAAAATGGGGGAAATGGGGGAAATGGGCGCCACCGCCGACGGGGCAAAGGACAAGCAGGAACAGGAGGAGACAACAAGCCGATTGGGCCAGTCACTGGGCACGCCGCGAATTATTCAAGACAAGGCAACGCAAGACACGGGACCGAAACAGGGCCAACACTGGAGACCATACAGGCAACCAGACAGCCAAGACGACGAATTGGAGGGGGGCCTGAGAGGGCGAGTCAGTCGAAACAAGGCCTAACAAGCGAGCGAGCTCAATATTCAAGACCAGACAGGTTAACACATCCCTGGCGCTCCGCCTTCCGGCCGCTACCACTGCTCCTCCCGAGCAGGGCCCCCGGAGAGGGGGTAACACATCAGGTTTGCAGATGTCAAGTTTGACGGTCTTTAGTTCAACCAGACGCGGGAAATAAAAGAAAGGAAAGGAAAGGAAAGAAAAAAGGCTTCAGGTAGGAAGAATAAAAAACCTGAAGACGGAGAAGAAAAAATAATGGAAAGACACACCCCTCAATAGCCGCCAAGGGGGGGGTCGAGTTTTGGCTCCTCGTTGGCTGCTAGTAAATTGGATGTGATTCACACTCATGCTGGTTTTGCTCGTGATACTGCCTGTCTGTCTCCGTCTCTGGAAGCCTTTGCGAGAAGAAGAAAAAGAAACTCTCATCACGTTGCATTTCGCACGCATATCGTCCAACAGCATGGGTTCTGGGTCGCTAGCTCGCGGCTCGGCATTAGCATGGGGAGGGAGGATATGGGAAATATTAATTAGTGCCTGATGCAAATCGTCCATGTCTTGGAGGGGGGGGGGGAGGGGTTTTGGTGGTGTGCATGGTTGTACACACCCGAAAGGAGAGACATGCAGACGACAATCACCTTTGAGTTGCGTCCGTGCTCGGGGGATCACTGCGGCGCACTACTTTTGTTTTTCTGGTTGCCTTGCGAAAAGCACCCCTAATCACTGGGATCGGGAAACAAGACAGAGAAGGAAGGAAGAAAAAAAAAACCCGGTTCACGCACCATCATGCAATGAGAAAAGAGACGACAAGAGGCGTTTTCCGCGCCGGGGCCAGGGGGCGGGTGGATGCGTGTGTGCCCCTGCTGGCCAAAGGGAATGAAAGAAAATGTGTGCGAGGAGAAGAGTGAGAGAGAAGGAGGAGGAGGGGGGGTGGTCTTCGCTGGTGAGCCATCCCGATGGCGATGGATACAACTGGTTCCGCTAGCCTACTATCTATGTGCGATTCTCCGAAAAGGGTAATTAGCTGCTCTAGTATTACGATCTCACCGTGGATCATTGGGGGGGGGGGGGTTACATGGTTGGTTACACACAAGCCGCGGCTACCACATACAACTGCGCTACACTACACACTCTGTATTTGTATGTGTGTGTGTGCGTGTGTATAATACCAATCAATGCTGCTCTGCTGCGACATATGTACACGCTCACACACGCTCTCGGGCGCAGCAGACTGCTCGAGACGCATATTACACTATCGACGTTTGTGTCAGAATGATAATCTTGCGTCTCTTTTTCTTGTTTTGTTTCTTCTCTCCAAGCCGCCTTTTCAGAACATCAACCCTAGCCGGCTTTCCTACTCCAAAGCGTCATCACCACCCGCTCCCTCTCTCACTCTCTCTTCCTCTCTCTCTCTCTCTTTCTCTCTCTCTCTCTCTCTCTCTCTCTCTCTCTCTCTCTCTCTCTCTCTCTCTCTCTCTCTCTCTCTCTCTCTATCAAACCCCTTGCTCGCCCGTCAGTTATCGACCCCCAAACCCAACCACACCCGCCCCTTTTGTCCTCGTTTCAACCACATTCCCATCTCATTCCTGTGTACCAAACCACTCTTGTGTGACTTCGCAGCCGCGTACCTAATCTCGTAGCGCAAAGTACTGCCCACCATTCGCGTGTCACACGCCTCTTCACGTTACACACGCCTTGTCCCTCCCCTCCCCCACAATGAGTTTGGGCCCTCTCTCGCTCTCCGTCCCGTGCCCATGCCCATGCCAATCCAACGCCCTGTCGTTCCCTTACCTCTAAGCCCGGTGGAGTCGACGATGCAAATCCAATCCCACGTCTTCATCGGCGCCATCGACCCATTGGATCTCACACGCAGTTTGCCGTGTCATACCCGGAAACGCCCTTACGGCAATCCAATCCTTTGCCCCTCCCAAAGCGCGCTCCTGCACGTAATACCCGTGATCCCAGTTTCGTATGTAGCACCTATCGAGATGAGAACAATGCCACCCCTCCCTCACTCCAGAATCTCATCCTGTAGTTTTTTTCCTTTATACGCTGGGAACCAGGGTCCGTTCCGTTTCCCGTTCCACAAGTCCATGCCACCACCAGCCCTCCCTCCCTCCCCCCCTTCATGGGCCGTTTTGCTTTTTCTTATTCCCTTAATCCCGGAAACGTCCTCAGCCCCGGGGGTCTGGGTCCCCTTGGCGTATATATGTGGGTTGGTTTGCCTTATTCAAGCGGCTCGGAAAATCCGGGCATGGGTAAGGATGCTGAGCATTCGAGAGCGAGAAAGACGCATAACGTCCGTCTAACCAGCCCTGTGTGAGACACAATTGGATACAAGGCAGCCAGGGAGATGCAGAGCGAGGCGGATTGAGAAAACAACCCGATTCAAGTTGAAATCAGTCGATTCTGCTACTCCTCCCTGAACCACTAATTGGGGTGGCTTGGTCTTACTGCTCGGTCCAGGGTGGCCATGTGTGTGATACTCGCCGTGGAAAAGGCTCCCCGGACCGAGAATAGCGCCTCAGCAAAGTCTCCGATGCAAATTTGAACCACCGACAGGAGCCAGGAGATTAGGCAGGTCAATACGCAATACTTCGGGTAAGGGTTAATGTGAATGAAATCCTCAACTGAATCCTTCCGACGCAACCTGGCTGAGTCCTTGCAGCCAACCGGAATTTACAGGGGCGCGCCCTTGTACCCAGTTCATCGTGAATTGCAACCTCTTAATTCTTTTTTCCTAGCCCGATTACCAGGTCCAAAGATTCGGTGAGAGGAGGGAATCGTGATGGCAGCACCCTGCAAAATCCGATGAGGGGCGGACTTCTAGAGCCCGCCGGTCAAGAGATACCGTGACCGCAACACCCTGCATGCCTAGACCCCCTCCCAAGCCATTTCGGCTCGACTGTCAGCCTGGTTCCCGGGGACTGTCTCTCTTTTCTTTCTTTTTCTTCTTCTTTTTTTCTTTCTTTTTTGGGACGTCCACATCAAACACCACGCCGCCACGGAGCCATCGCTGCCCGTGCATAAAGTCAGAAGCATGCATCGTGTGGTGGTGAGTCAACCCGGGCCCTTGGTGAGCTGAAGGGGCGCCGCCGACGTGGCGGGGAAGGCAGATAGAGATAGAGGGCGATCAGCAGTAGAAGGGGGGACAGTTTCCGTTGTGATTTGAGAGACCAAGCTGGGGGATTGCTGCAGGTTGCTGATTCGGGCTGGTGGGTGCCGTTGGTGGCTTGCTGGTAATATCCCCCATCCCTTTTCCAGAACAAGACGATCCATCTGTATGGATCATGTCGTGACAGGAACCGAGACTGGTGTATTGAGACGATTACAACCCGGTATTTGGGGCCTTTCCGCCAGTCTGTACGAGCCATGTTCCACAAACCCTGCTCTATCTTGTAACGTATCCTGACGTTATTTCAACCCCTCCCCCCCCCCCGATTGCGCCGGAAGCTATACCCGCACCCATCGCGACTTGCTTTCGAATGCCGTGTGATATTCCCGAGCATGAGGTTTTGTCTTGAAAATGCTACGCCTTACTCTGTCTTGGCCGCCCCAATCTGGACCTCCAGTGTCACCTTGCGCGGCAGTTAGCTCACACATACTTGCGAAGAAAAAGAGGGTACCGAGTGAGATCTCGACGCAACGCACCGGTCCGTCATTGATAAGGGCCACTTCCATCATGGCCTGGAACTTTCCATCCTTGACCCTCTCCACCATGTACTCACTGCGGACCTTTTCCACAAAGTACTGGTACAGGCGGCTGGCTTCGTCGGGGTTGGCCGCCCCGTGAAAGTCGGGCTTGGTCCCCTTTCTCGTCTTGGCCAAGAGCGTGAACTGGGATACTAGAGTTTCATAGCTGGTTAGGTAACGGGAAAACTTGTCATAAAGGGTGTGAGGTGAAGGGGTTTTAGCCGTACCGCAGAGAACGTCCCCCTCGATGTCAATGACGTTCTTCTTCCACTAAACCCCACGCCTGTCAGATTCAACAATTTATCCCAATGTCCTGATACACGAAGCCTCACCCGACCGCCGTTCTCGTCGTCCCACATCTTCATCTTGAGCACCTTTGATGCCAATGAGTCGGCCTCCTTCTCCGTGTCCCCGGGGGCAACCGCAGCAAAGACGAGCACACCCTTGCCAATAGACGAGATGACTTCCTTGTCAACGGTCACGGACGCCGAGAGCACCCGCTGCAGGATGGCTAAGTGATATGTGAGCAAGCAATTTTGTTCAAATTGGGACAAACACGCAGGTGGCAAATGCGAGAGTGCATAGGCGGTGGAATGTTTGCGATTAGAACGTACCCTTCATGGTGAGAGGTGTAAATGTAGTGTGCAAACAACGACTGGCAAGGAACAAGCTTTGGGACTTTGTGGAGAACAAGGAGGGGAGTTGAGCGGGCTCTGTGTGAGGAAAAAAAACTTCTGTGCTTGAATGCGTTAAAACTGATGCTTGGAAAGCAGTGTAAGCTGGGTTGACACACATAAAACAATATCACCAGAGTTTGGTGCTGAGAGCTGCTTAGCCTGTCAGTTGGCCTACGACTCAGGCGGCCTGGTGGCCCCGAATCAGCACACAGCCCTGTGTAGGCGTGGTTTGTGTCATGTGTCATGTGAGAGGGACCTAGCCAACCCCAGGTACATACATTCTTAGCAGGAATCCACGCTCCATCATGTACCCCGCGATAGCGACAGCGACACATACATGGTTTTGAACCGCGTAAAATGGTAGATTCCGGTCCAATAAATGTTTGAGCATATTCCAATGTATTATTTAGTGCATCTCTGCCATAGATGCTGACACATATCACATAAAACAGCCGTTGTTGTGCGAAATACATCTCGGCAGCTAACCGAACCCAGCCGCGAGTGACTTGCTGCCTGATAGCCAATCACGCGCCCGCAGCTGTTGGCTTCATCATTCTTCCATTTCCCACGTCCATCATCACGTCCAGTTTGGCACAGCTGCCTCTCACAACGCGAACAACCCGCCACGCTCCCCTAATTGGCCGTCTCCCGACGGCGAAAACGCACTCCAGCGCCGCGCAATCCTCTGCCGGCGACTTTTCCCACCGGAACCCGTGATCTACGGACCCCGCGATACCCTCTACCAGACCCCTCTGGATCAGACGAGGCTGAGGCTCAAGGCCAACACACCCCGACCCAAATCCCTCCCCCCTCCAACGACGGCCCTTCTTCCGACTAGTTCCAGCGCGAGGCCGCGAGGCTCACTTGCTCCCCCAAAATGGCAGCAAGGAAACTGCAACAAGAAGTCGACAAGTGCTTCAAGAAAGTGGCCGAAGGCGTCGCCGAGTTCGAGGCCATCTACGAAAAGATTGAGCAATCGAATAATCCCGCCCAGAAAGAGAAGCTCGAAGACAATCTGAAACGCGAAATCAAGAAGCTGCAGCGTTTACGAGATCAGATCAAGACATGGGCCGCCAGCAACGACATCAAGGACAAGGCTCCGCTGTTAGAACACCGGAAGCTGATCGAGACGGTTCGCCTCCCCCACCCTTGTGCCGCCCAGCCCTGTTGGTGCAGCCGTGGTCACGAGTACTAACACGCCGCCCATCCGTAGCAAATGGAAAAGTTCAAGGCAGTTGAAAAGGCCATGAAGACCAAGGCTTACTCCAAGGAAGGTCTATCGGCGGCCGCCAAGCTAGATCCCAAGGAGCAGGCCAAGGTTGAGGCCGGTGAATTCCTAAGTAGCATGGTTGATGAATTGGAACAGCAGATCGAGGCGCTAGAAGCCGAAGGCGAGTCGATACAGGCCACCATGAAGAAGGGCAAGAACAACACGGCCAAGGCGGAACGCATTGCCGAGGTCGAACGCATTATCGAGCGACACAAGTGGCACCAAGGCAAGCTGGAGCTAATTCGACGGTCTCTGGAGAACGGTGGCGTGGACACCGAACAGGTCAACGATCTAGAAGAGAGCATCCGATACTATGTGTCCGACGGCATGACGGAAGACTTCATCGAGGACGACGAAATGTACGATGAGCTAGATCTCGAGGACGAGGAGGGCACCTACGGCATGAGCCTGGACAACGAAAAGAACTCATCTCTCGACGCCCAATCTGTGCAGGATGATCTAGTAGCAGATCTCGAACTGACAAAATCCACGTCGAGAAAGCAAAAGGAGGCTACACGACAGACAACATCCCAAACCAAATCACCTTTACCGGCCCTGGCGACGCTGCATACGCCCATATCAACCATCAGCAATGGAAGTTCAGGTAGTACTACGATGAAGCCGGCAGCATTGCCATCAAGACCGGCTGGAGAAGGCCTGAAGTACGCATCTGCTGCTGCCGCCGCCGCTGCAAGCGACAAGAATAATGTCGGCATTTCACCCTTACCTCCGCCGCCAGGGGCTACGGGCTCAGGTATATCTCCTCTCCCCCAAGTGTCATCCCGGGCAAGCGCGACAAGCTCCCCCGCCACTTCGTCAATTCAGCCAGCAACGCAACAGGTCGACTCAAAGGCCCCTGCATCGATAACATCTGCAGCCAACTCTCCGGAGCCATCCATCGTCAAACCATACAAGCGTTCCAAGGCAGTTGGTAAGCAGCCCGCAATTCCTGGGACGCCTGAACAATCGAAAGGTATGTCAGCGAAAATAAAATTTAAAATAAATAAAAACATGTGGAATTTGTCCGAATTAACTTGAGCTGTAGCTGTACCCCAAACGAATGGCAACACAAATGGTATCAAGCGGATTATTGAGGAACCCGACGAGGAGTCCATCTATCATCTGCCGTCGTCATTGCAGGATCTTGTTGAGACGTACGAAACTTCGAGGAAGCGCCCTCCACCGCCATCTGCCCCATCAACCTTGCGAATGATGAGCGTGAGCCAAGCCAGCTGCCCCGATGCCGTAGATGCGGAGGTCCCACGAACATATCGACCGGACGTGCCGGTGCCTCCGACTGGCTCTGGCTTCCCACGAGATCCACTACCCATCTTCGACGACCCACGGCTGTACTCCCGTATCGACCCGGATACGCTATTCTACGTCTTCTACTACAAGCAGGGGACAGCACAACAGTATCTGGCCGCCAAGGCGCTGAAGGACCAGAGCTGGCGGTTCCACAAGCAGTACCAGACGTGGTTCCAGCGACACGAGGAGCCAAAGAACATCACCGAGGACTTTGAGCAGGGAACATATCGCTTCTTCGACTACGAGAGCACATGGTTAGTGGCCCAATGGCGCTCAAATTGCACGCGCGTGTCCAGCCAGATTTGCTAACACACAGACAGGATGAACCGTCGAAAAGCAGACTTTAAGTTTGCGTATAAGTTTTTGGAAGATGATGTTTAATCAAGAGAGAACGACTGATGGCGGGGGCATCCCTGCAGCTACCCGACATTTCGGGTCGTACGTCCGTATCTGGTGTGTGGCCGACAATTAGGATCGGCTGTGTGTACTTTGGTTTATGTTTTGCGATTTAAGCCTCCGAGGTTTAATGGGGGCAGGAAAGGGATGGTAGCCTCATTTTTTCTTTGTCTCGCTCGGCACGGGTCAGGTCTACGTTGGGAGTTTGCCTCATAGTGTTGAGTAAGGAAACATGGGAAATTCCGGCTGCCGGGCATTTAGCCCTGGGAATCAAACAAGCTTTGGCTCTTTCTTGCATACAAAATGTTCTCGTGCGTTTTATGCACTGTTATGATTTTTAATTGCATGTCGGCTGTGTCCAATCAAGTGCAGTGTAATGTAGAGATGTGCGAACCAGCGTTGCATTTACGCCTATTTGCCTTTGCACCTTGGGCTAAAAGTACGACACGCACTTGCAGCTCTCGCCTCGCCTCACCGAAATGACTTGCTGTCATTACGATACATTTTCTTTTCAGCTGTGTCTTTACCCCAGCGGGGTTGGACATAGGGCTTAGGCGCCACCGAGGCATGGGTTGGTGACCGATTGCATTCCCTTTTTTCTTTGCTTTTTTTCGACCAGCATGAGGCGGATCGTAGGGAGGGTTGTGCGTCAGACGTGGCACTCCCTCGGTTGACCGTTATGGTGAAGCGGTCGTTGAGAACAGAAGGTGGTTTCACTTTAGAGGTGGCAATATCATTCTACTTGGTATTCTCGTTCCTTTTTTTTTTTCTTTTTCTTCTGGCGGGCTGCATTGATGCCCAAAGCAATGTGATGACACTGTGACCAAAGACATTTATATCAGGAGTAAATCTCTCCCGGATTCCAACGTCCCGATTGAGACACTTTCGTTCGAGTGCAAGTGTTGTCACCTGTCACTTTTCCTTGGGGCGCCATGAGATGCAAATGTTTCAATTTCTGCGCCTTCCATTGTCCCTCTACCCTAGAGGCGGCGTCGCCTACTGAAAGTCATCTGCAAACCCATGCGCTGGACCGTTCTAGCCAGCCTAGCGAGCTTTGTCAACGCTCCATCCATGCGTGTACTTTGATGCTCAGACCAAGCAGACGCAGACACTGACACGGAAGAGGTGGGATGGAACCAGGATGAGTAAGGGACAGAGCGAGAGAAAGAAACAACCCCCCCCCCCCCCCCCCCAAAAAAAAAGCAAGGAATAGGAGGAAGAGTAAACAATAAAGGAGGAGAAGAAGAAGAAGAAGATGATGATGATGAACAAAGCAAAACAAACCTCGACTTCGCAAAATACGCCTCGCTCTCTCCTCTCTCCGAATATGGAACGTCTTGCATTCAATAGGGCTTGACACTTGCTGGACTGCCTGTATCCGTCCGTGCCTGGGAAAAAACCAAGAGCACGGGAGCGTCTGAGGCCCCGCACCCCTAAAAAAGCACCACAGGCCCACAGCCCACTGTAGCCTCCTATTAGCTTAGGTGTCCCAGCGCCCACACTTTAGCTATCCAACGCCGCTGTGACTGGTCCAGCTGTACCACGGACATGGGCCGGACACCCTGTGCGTATGGTACGACCCCTGTCACTGCTTCTCCTTTCCACGACGCCAGCTTCTTCTTCTGTCAGGAGTAGTTAATCCTTTTCCGTCGTGTACCGGTCTGGGACACTTTTCGCATCTTCCATTCTTCGCTCCCCATTCAACCGTCCGTTGCCTCCCTCTCCGAGACATTGCTCGCATCTCTCGGCTGACCGATCGAGCACACGAGACATGCCTCCCTCATAACCAACCAACTCCCACACCGTCCCCATTTCCTCCTGCTACACGATAAATCTCCTTATCCCTCCCTTCGTTTCGAAGCCTCGCCCCGGCGAGCCAAGTCCTGCCCATGATGCCTCGCCGACGCTACCGCCTCTTTACCATATGCGCCCTTGTGATGCTCTTCCTGTTTTACCGGGTGCTGGAAAATTCGTGGGCTCTGTCTTCTGGCACCGACACGGCAAAGTCACCTTCCGATCCCGCTGCCCAACCCCACGCCGACGGCACCAAGGCCGATGCCAAAGCTCCCGAGGATGTCCTCAAGGACTCTGTATCCGGGCTTCTGGGCGATGAACAGGACGCAGAGAAGAAGCTTCAGGTCGACGCCAAGCCAGATGACAAGTTGTCCGACGAGACAAAGCAGGATGATGCCAAGGATGATAGGAAGGAGGACACCCTCAAACAGGAAACCTCCGATTCGACCAGCTCTAGCTCCTCCTCGAGCAAAGATACCACCAAGGAAGACGGAGAAGCCATCGGCAAAGAACCTCCCACCATTCCCGAGTTCCACCCATCTGGCCCCCCAATTGACGACCACCAACTCGACTACCCCGCCAAAGACAAGGAGTGGCTTAGCGAACACTGGATCAAGCCCAAGGAGCACTTTCCTCTTCCGCCTGGCTCTATCATCCCCATTCCCACTGGCACTCCCAAGAATATTCCCAAGATCCAGCATGAGTTTCGCCGGGAATCCGAAGCGGCCAAGGCTACGCGTCTCCATCGCCGGGGTCGTGTCAAGAACGAGCTGGAGCGCGCCTGGTCTGGCTATCGCAAGTATGCCTGGATGCATGACGAGCTGTCTCCCCAGTCCAACCAGTTTCGCGACCCATTCTGCGGCTGGGCTGCCACCTTGGTTGACTCTCTCGACACTCTCTGGATCGCCGGCATGAAGGATGAGTTTGACGAAGCTGCCAAGGCCGTGGCCAACATCGACTTTACTTTTACGACAAAGGCTGATATTCCTGTCTTCGAGACAACCATTCGCTACCTAGGCGGTTTGCTCGCTGCCTACGATGTCAGCGGTGGCGACAATGGCAAGTATTCCATCCTTCTGACAAAGGCCACCGAGCTTGCTGAGATCCTAATGGGAATTTTCGACACTCCCAACCGCATGCCAATTCTGTACTACTACTGGCGTCCAATTTTCGCAAATGAACCTCACCGCGCAAGTGGTGTTGGCATTGCTGAGCTCGGCACGCTTTCCATGGAGTTTACCCGGCTCGCGCAGCTCACCGGCAAAGCCAAGTACTACGACGCTGTTGACCGCATCACCAATGCCCTAGTGCAGCTGCAGAAGGATGGAGAGACTGAGATTCCCGGCCTGTTCCCTGAGCGTCTTGATGCTTCAGGCTGCAACAGGACCGCCACCAAGATCAGAGACGACCTCAGCAAACAAGCCCAGCAGCAAATGAGCTCCGGTGACTTATCTACGCCACCCCAAGGCTATTCGCCCCATGGCGGAAACACTTTGAAAGCCAGGGCTGAAATCCCCCCTCCTGGTCCCAACACTGAGAGGACTGAGACAAACGATGACAACGACTCGGACCCCATCGGACCTCCTCCCAGCAAGCAGCTCTCTGATGAACTGGCCATGAACTCTGGCCGAACCCCTCCTCTTGCTGCCGATGGATCTCACTCCGAATGGGATTGCGTGCCGCAAGGTCTTGTCCGACCAGAGTATGGGGTCGAGACTTACCACATGGGAGGAGCCCAGGACTCTGCTTATGAATACTTCCCCAAGGTCAGTTACACTTTGGCGCAATTTCTGTAAACCAACACTAACACCCAACAGCAATATCTTTTGCTGGGCGGCCTTGAGCCCAAGTACCAGAAACTTCATGTAGATACCGTGGAGGCCATTGACAAGCACCTGATGTACCGGCCCATGATCAAGAACAGCGGTGACTGGGACATTCTGTTCCCTGCCAAGGCCACTGTGCAGTCTCGTCAGATCCATACCATGGAGACGGCTTACGAAGTCACTCATCTGACATGCTTTATCGGTGGCATGTACGGTCTGGGTGGCAAGATTTTTGGACGCCCAGAGGATGTCGAAACTGCAAAGCAGCTCACTGATGGATGTGTCTGGGCATACCAGTCGACCACGTCTGGTATCATGCCAGAATCTGCCCATTTGGCTCCTTGCCCATCTATCGAAAAGTGCAAGTTCAACCAGACTCGGTGGTACGAGCTGCTTGACCCTGCCAAGGATCAACGAGCTGAGAAGATTGCCAAATGGGAAGAGGCCGAAGTCCTTAGGAAGCAGGCCGAAAAAGAGCGAATCGACGATTTGATTGAGAAGCAGAGCATTGAGAAGCTAAACGCAGCCCACAGCGAGGAGGCCAAGGACTCGGGCAAGGACTCTGCCACGAAACCTGACCAGACCGGAGATGAGACGTCGGATAAAGAAGCAGGCAAGCCAGCGGAACAAGCTCGCCTTCCTGGTGATCTTGGCACCGAGTCCGAGCTCAAACCGAAGGATATTACTGGTGAGAAGGTTTCCAATCTGGCCAAGAGAGACGGCATCCCTATGCCGGGCATCGACAGTGCCCTGTCGGCCCCCAAGGGTGAGACCGGTTCTGAGCTTCCCGAGTCCCTCAAACAGAAGCTGGGCATGAGCAACAGGTGGTCAGATGACGCCACGGCGGCTGAAAAGGACCAGGCACCTCCTCTAGTCCAGACTCAACCGCAGCCAAAGCCACTCAGCCATGATGAGTGGGTTGAAGCGAGGTTAGATAGGGAAAAGCTGCCCCAGGGATACACAGATATCAGGGGCAGAAACTACATTCTTCGGTATGTTCCCCTCTACCTCCCCATCTCCGGTACAACATACTAACATTTTTTCTAGGCCCGAAGCCATTGAGTCCGTTTGGTACATGTACCGTATCACGGGTGACCCCGAATGGATGGATAAGGGCTGGCAGATGTTCGAGGCCACTGTCAAGGCCACACGAACCGAGTTTGCCAATAGTGCGATTGATAATGTCATGGCCACCTCGCCTGTCATCGAGGACAAGATGGAGAGCTTTTGGATCGCCGAGACGCTCAAGTACTACTACCTCCTCTTCTCCGAACCGGAACTGATCAGCCTCGACGAATGGGTTCTCAACACGGAAGCCCATCCCTTCAGGAGACCCGATGCCTCACCCAAAGCCAAATCAACCTCGGCTGAGAAATAGAGGAGATGTCGTTTTGCATGTTTTCTTGAATAATGCTGTCATCAGAATAAGTGCGGGGGGGTCAAGAAGATTCTCACTATTTAACACACAATGAACTTGGATATCAGGACGCCTCGAAAGTCGAGAGGCGTGCTCCTGGTGGGTCGACATACATGTATATTAAGGACCAGAAAGGTGGTTTACCAAGCAAAAACCTAGGCGTTCAAAGGGCTCTGGCGGGACAGGATAGAAAGTGCCTGTTGGAGCAAGTATTATTTTAGAATGGGAGGCATTTGATAATGGATATTTAAAAACACTCTCTACCATGAGTGTAGCCAATGAATAGTTTGCCATTGTGTGATGTCCTAAGTAAGCATGTTTGGTTTGCTTTGACGCTGAAGTAGAGAGAGAAGAGGCCAAATTGTCCCAGGTTCATTTCAGAGTGTTTGTTATTAAATTTTAGTTGTGCTCCTCTTTTACTGGACTGAAACCCGCCACTGGTATCTGGCATGTGGGCTATCAACCCCAATCAGCGTGTGAATGAATGTCTGCAACCAACACCTTGACAATTTGCACTCTGCCTGGTCATGTGTTGTATCGTCAATCATGCATGGGACCCAGGGATGGTGTGCTCACTCAGCCATGCAACCTAATCGCGTGGCCATATCGCGCCAGAGACGCCTGTCTGTCTGTCTGTCTGTCTGTCTGTCTGTCTGTCTGTCTGTCTGTCTGTCTGTCTGTCTGTCTGTCTGTCTGTCTGTCTGTCTGTCTGTCTGCATACATGCATGTAATCTAGCCGCATCTTGCTTGATTCGTCCAGCATCTCTGTCTGCTCCCCCACGGCAATGTCATGCAGCGAGGAAGCAAGCAAGCAAGCAAACAAGCACACTCACCACACAACGGAGATGAGATGGATGGTTCACCAGGGCCAATCATCGTACCATGGGGATGCAAGGAGGGAGGGTTTGAGTTCCATTGTTGCATGGTATTGGTTCGGTCAACTTCCCCTATTACACTCCACACACATGATGAATATCTGGTCGGCGTTTTCGAACATTTGCGAATCCCAATATTACTACCTAAAGTTGATCTATCCTATTCCATCATTCTCATGTTCATCCGTTCCATTCGAATCCAGAGCAGTGCAGGCCTATATCCATTTCCAATTACCCTTGCCTATCAAGCCAATTTTCCCACCTCAAACAACACGTCAAAAACACAAACGAGTCAAGTCAAGCAAGCAGCAAGGGGAGAAAGAGCAGATGTCAAAAAATCAATCCCGAATTGCCATTTCCAGCGCGCACGTGGCAAACAACTGTTAGCTCAGAGGCGTGTGTTTGTTAATACATGATGTCTTTCCATAAAAGCGTTTCCCAAATAATCCATTTCTTTCTGCGCGTGTCAAACATATCCATCATCTTCTTTCGCACCGAAGACGTCGTCGCCCCGTCGCGGATATATCTCGTCACGCGTGTCATAATGGTCTTCCTCCACTCCGGAGTGGTCTATATGTAACATAAAACAGGGTGCTGTAGTTGCCTCGTTGTTGCGTATCCCCCTCTGCGCAAGCGCTATCCATCTGGCAGGAGCAGTGTGCTCTCTTGTTGCTGGCTTGGCCGACAGAGGCTCCATGAGCTCAAAAGGCGGCGAATCGAGGGGGGTTGGGGTCGCAGTGTAGGGCGGAGAATATATATATCTAATATATATACAACCAACCACACCTACATCGAGGTCGTCGAATTCGAAACAATTACCAAAACTTATTCATCATGTCGAAAATCAAAATCAAAATCCCAAACGCCGATGCTCATGCCCATTCGTTCAGTGTTGATCTTACCCTCGCCGAGTCAGTTGGGTGGGTTTCTGCCGGCTTATTTACAATCTATCTTCGTCTCACTGTTCATCATTCGCCTGGGTGCTCTACACCAATGCACTCAAAACGCTCATACTGAGAATCATGACGAGCAAGCCAATGGTGACGATGATGAGAAGAGCAAACGAGAACCAACCCAAGACCATGGCACTGGTACCGACTCCGCTCTTAACAGCACCGTTTCCGAAGTCTTGCGCAATGACTGAAGCAGCGACTGATGCAGTGTGTTGCCACAAAACGGACACGAGGACGAAGATGGACGAGACGAAGATGATTGCGAGGGCGATCTGTGAGACGAAGCGAGAGGGGAAGGGCTTGACTTCGCGCTCTGAACCTTCAGAGTCTTCCTCCTCATGCCAGCCGGGGAATGTTGCGAGGAGCAAGAGGCACACGAAAGCGAAGATGATGGCGATGATGCTTGGGAAATATTAGCACGTGACGAAAAAGGGACCAGGCACCAATCAACTTACATCAGGTAGGGAAACACAATCATGTCCTTGAACTGGGCAGCTAGCCAAATCAAGTTGAGCGGATCCTGATCGACCGAAACCTCCTTGGCGAGAGCGGTAGCGTTGTTGCTGCACAACCAAGAACCACCGTCGGGGTTGATGCAGATGCCGAAGTAACCAACACGAGCGGCCAAGCGAGCGTCACCGGCAATGTTTCCAATGGCCGTGTGCACATTGTAGTCAACCTGTGCGGTGTCGGGCGTAGCCGTATACGACGTGTAATACAGCGAGAGGAGGAAGATGTCGGGAATCAGAGGCGAAGAAGACGAAGATCCTGCTAATAGCATGGCTGCGAGAAGTAACTGGTTAGCAAATTGGAGATAAACCTGGACAATTGGAGCTGGGGCTGGAGCTTACAGAGCAGAATAATCGCGACGGCGATGAGAATCATCAACACGTGATGATAACCAAGGAATGGAATGAAGCCTGGAGAGTGCGTGTTAGCCGTGCGTGTGGGGAACTGCCGCATTCCAGGGAATTGAGGCGATCTTTGAGGGGTTTACTCACGATACCATCCTACTTGGAATTTGGGCATACGGGAGCTCGAGCTCCTACTGGTGCTCGTGCCCGACTCTGTCGTACCCATGTTGAGCGGTTGTGTACCAGTCCTGGTTCCAAAGTCGAAGTTTCAACCCCGGGATGAGGGTATAGTCACAGCACGCCCACGCTCGTCCCCTGGGTTGAGGAGCGGCGGTCGTGTTGCTGGGCTGGCGCTGTTGGGCGAAGGAGAAGCTTGATGTCGGTTCGATGCGATGCTCGATTCGTTGACGGTCGCCGCTGGATGACGAGAATCTTTGTCGCGGCAGCCGTCTCGGCTTAGAATTCCTTCCTTCTTACCGTTCACGTTCAGTTCGCTTCTCGGGAGCTGTCTCGGATATGGAGATGTGAAAGCTGGCGGAATGGAATGCGGGAGGAGGCAGTCGCGTGCGGGGGCGGGACAAAGTGGCGATAGATGAGGAGCAATGAGAGAAAGCCGAGAGTCCTATAAAGTGAGAGATTATGGCAATTGTAGAAGGAGTGGTTCAGTCGTTAGTTTGAACGATTGTCCTATGACGTGGTGAGTGTGTGAGGGTGTTCAAACTTTCCGGATCCCTCGGTGGGAAGAGGAGAAAGGAAAGAAGTGTCTGTCACGTCAGTCAGTCTAGCAAATGGGGTCAGGTACCGTCGGAATCGATGGCGAATGATGGTATTGAGCGGATATTGGAAGGCTGGGAAACTTGGGTTTGATGGACCAACCTTCTACTTTTGCGATTCTTTCCCAGCCACGTTTTATTGACTGGTGTTGGCAGGGTGACGGTGACGACTTGGGTTCTGGAGGTGGGGCTGTGCAAACCTCCCCCAAAGAGCCTTAAGTGGGTGGGATGTGGGCCGTTTATGTGGGCCCGAGCTCGGCACCGGGCAACCCGCAGGCACCCCCCCAAGCCCGCCAGGGGCCCGTGCCGCTAAGGGACGAGGGGTGGCGTCTCTTTCTTGGGCATCGCACTCGCTGCATCCTTGGCCGAAGCCTCACTTCTCCAGCCCAGATGCGTCTCTGCAATCTATCCTGGCCGCGCTGAGGATCAAGCGGGGTGGAGAGACCAGCCTCCTCCACACATTATACGTTCCTCATTGTCTGTTGATAACTTTTCATCGTAGCTTTTCGGGCCCATGATCCCCGTGCATGATCTCCGATCTTCCCAAGCAAGCTCTGGCACAGCCAAAAACAGCCAAAAACGCCTGCAACGTGCAACGGCCACGACAATGGCAGCAAACACCCAACACCTACCACCCTGCGTGCCAGAGGGGCCATGCCAGAGGGGCCATGCCAGAGGGGCCATGCCTGACTTGGCCACCAGACCGCCTCCAATATGTACATGGCGGCCTTGGTCTCCAATTGTCGATCGATCCCCGTTGTCTTGCATCCCGCCGCCAGCCCAATCTTTCAGCAGCTTGGCCATGACACAATGGTTGGCCTCGAGCCCGGCCCTGCCAAGTCTTCCTTCGTAAATCTACTAGCGTTATGCCGTGCCCAGACCCAGCCAGACCGGGATGGGCCCGGGGTGGCACCTCTCACTCAGCGCCGTTGTCGTGACGATTTGGCGCCGTTTCGGAACTTCAATTTGGTCCATGACCCCTTCGCCTGGCCCTCTGTTTCTCCCTGCGCCTTGACCCGGCAAGTTCGGTGTCCGCTCACCGACAATAGCTGCTCCGAATATTCCTTGTCCACGTACGTCCACGCCCACGTCCATGTCCACGCACATGTCGTCTTACTCCCTTCGTGCCTTATGGGCCGCCGCCGCCGCTCTCGTCCGGGTTCATTCACCCCCTTTCTTGCTCAAACAGGCAATTTCGCATCAGGGATTTGCCTTGCATGTTGAGCTGCGAGCTTCGAGCCGCCAGCTCGTTTCTTGTCTCTAGTGACTCTTTCGCAAAAGAAACGTCTAGCGCTTCTGCCAATCTTCAATGGCCCTCCCGTACAAAATGGCTGGGCTTCTCGTATCGTCTTGCCGCCAGCTTCCCCGTCACCTCATTTACAGCCATTGAAGAGGGTGTGCATAACAAAGCGATGCGCCGGTCCCCGCGGAGACATCCAGTGAAGTATTAGGCCGGAAGACTTAACTGCCGAAATGCCGCTCGAATCCCAACACAGCCCGCCAGATCTTGGATGCTGCTAAACGCCTCACAGCACCACAGATAATACAGTAAATAATATCCTAAACTTCCAATGATAAGATCATACAATAAATACAGACTCGATTGTTATGTATCTTACTTTATTCATTTCGTTCCTTCCATTGATATTAGTCGGCGAGGCGTTCGGCTGCACCCAAGCGGGACGTTGCAAGTTATTGTCACACGTAAGTCATATCATTTTAGGCTCCCGGTCTGGCCGCTTTCATGCCGCCCTATTACCCGAGGTGGAACAGGCCGCCGAATTGACATGTTCAATGCAGCTGCAATAGTCACCAGGGCCCAACTTGCAACAGGTCTAGTTCCTGCAGCAAGTCGTTGGTGGCCCTGTCCGCTCCGCTAGCTCATCCAACTGGGCCATTGGATTATTCCCACCGTAATCACTAGGCTCCAATGCGCCGATTTCAATATACCCAATCTTGCCAAACCCTTTGGTACCAACATTGTTGGAGAGTAGGTTTCTGGAGAATCACAGTATCAGCGTAAAGAGGCATAGACGCCGCGCGCCTAGACCGAACATTGGTACATTCCTACGGATCCAAGTCTGCGGGGCCATAAAAAAGAGGCACGTTGTAGTGTACCTGAACTCTCCACAAACCGGGACAGACCCGAATACCGCGCCATGGAAGACCTAAGAATTCCGAGAGATTCAAGTTCTGGAAAGGCCTTCGCTGATAACACAGCTAATTCGATGTAGCCTGCAACAATCTACATGGCACTCTCCTAATACGGTCTTTCTAGATTTATAGTCGTGTGATTTCCAGTCTGTTTGTCTCGGAGGTAGACAAAACCGCCGGGCGGGAAATTTTGAAAAGGCATGAGAGGACATGGATGGCAGGCCAGAACTCGGAGTCCTGCGGAGAATTGTTGAACATGAATATTTTATGACGTGGCTCTTCCTGGACAACCATTTATCCTCTTTTAGCAGATCAATAGACAATACTGGTCAAGAAAACGCCGAGAAAATTAGAGCACAGGACAACCGGGATCTGGGGGTTGGTATGGCAAATTCACAACGCTAAGAATCTATAATATGGCAAATGCATATATGTTACCAATGCTAAGATATCATAGGAATTAAATTAATAAAACGCTCAGACGTTGAGGTTTTGGCCATCCCACTAGCAAAAAAACTTAATTTCCAAAGCATACTATTCCCTCCCGCTTCCCCCGTTCAACCGTGAGCTGGACATCAAGTGAACTTTATTGCCTTCTCAATTAAAAATGGGTTGGATTAACGCAGGCATGTTTAGGTATGTGTTGTTGAAAAAAAGAGAAGAAGAAGAAAAAAAAGCTGTTAACTCAACTGGGAATTGAGTTGACAACCAATTTTGGCCTTTATTATTTACCCTTTACCTCGCCCACCTCAAAGCAGCATTGGTATATACAGTTGAACTGTATTGCTATGATGCACACTCAGTCTGCCTAGTTGTCATGTTCAACAGCATGCTGGCAAACGTTCCTTCTTTGGCCTTAATTGCCTTTGTTGTTAGAAATCATGATTGCTATGCACATATGTAGCTATATTCATATACCGAGTTAATTGCATAAATCGTGGGGCTTGCTCCCACGTCATCCTCTATAGATGTAGTTGCGACAGTGTCAAATCCGCACATAGCCGCCATTGCCATCATGACGTCCCGAGTTGACCCTGCGCAGGGGACTTCCCTTGACATCCGCGTCGAAGACTTTCTCGACGACAAGCTGCAGTCGGCCACCGACCTTGAGAACCTCGAGTCTCTCTTTGCCAACGTCGAGCTCCAGCGCAATCAGCTTCAATCCCAGTTGGACGACGCTGTCAAACAGCTCGAGGAGGCCCGCCGTAACGCCTACGACCGTCAAGACATAATCGCCGCTCGAATAGAGGAATTTCACAAACTCCAGGATGACATTGCCAAACGCCAAGTGGTCGCAGCTTCCACCGAGGCCCCAGATCAGGCCATTGCTCGGTACAAAGAATACATCGACAAGATTAAGAATGTGGAGCTGGCGCACAACTACCTCGTCCTCCTCCAAGATGTCGAGAAGAACCGATCCGAGGCCCGCTCCCATCTGCCTCATAACCCCAAAAATGCCCTCGGGCCTTATACAAAGTTGAGACAGCTGGCAACTACATTGAGAGGTTTGCCTGGCCAAGAGGGGCTTCACCTTGTCGATTATGTGGAAAAGGTGACTGGATCACTCTGGGATGAGATGAAGAAGATCATGTCAACTGGGCTCGAGGATATCCTGAAGCAAAGACAGTGGCCAAGAGTCGATCCGGAGTCTCAAATGGACGACGAATGGATCAATTCTTTCGAAAAGCTGCTCGACCTGCAAATTCCCGATGTCTTGTACAGCCCCGGCCCTGTGTCCTTGCTTCCATTAGATGTCATGGCTAGCATCTTTGTCACCGAGTTTCGTTACCACTTCATGAGCGACAAACAGACCAGTGCAACCAAAGCCTTCGGCACGCATGCTCTCCCCTGGTTCCTCTCGCTGATTGAAAAATGGGAGGCCTTCTTTCGCAACAACCTCGGCCACCTGCTAGCCGCCAAGTTCCATGATACTCCAGTTTCACAAAACATGGCCTACGTTGATCCTGTCTGCGCTCTGATTACCTCCATGCTTCCCATCCTGCGGGAAAAGACTGATGCTGTGGCCGAGGAAGCAGTAAAGAGCCCGCCTTTCCTGAGTGGGTTCTTGACTCAGCTCATGGCTTTTGACGACAATGTGCGGTTGACATTCCGTTATGACGGCGGAGATGCTGAGAACGGCTGGCCGGGCTTGAGCACTCCCATCCTTAACGAGCATTTTGACATTTGGTTCCAGGCAGAGAAGGAATTTGCTCTCGAAAGGTTCCAGACCATAATGGCTTCGCAGGACAGTCGCAACATTGATTACGACCATGCCGGAAAGGGCAAGATGAAGCCTACCTATGCCGCGGTTCAGGTTACCCATCTACTCCGGTCGGTAACAGGCCAGTATGTTCGAGTGCGCAACTTTAAACAGAAGATCCGCTTCTTGATTGGAATTCAGCTGGAGATCCTCGACGGCTTTCACGATCGCCTTCGGGGCTCTCTTGAGGCATACCAATCCATCACTTCGACTCTGGGTAGGACACTGCATGGGGTGACTAAGGAGGAGATTGCAGCCCTTGAAGGCACAGGCGCCCTAGAGACGCTTTGCAAAGTCATTGGCAGTTCCGACCACATTGTCAACACCCTGAAGGAATGGAGCAATGAAGAGGTAAAATTCCTCTTGCCCGCCACATCTCGTTTCCCTGGCTAATACAGTGCCTAGTTCTTCATTTCGCTGTGGAATGAGCTACAGACTCGCGCATCTCACCGGCGCAGTCATAACATTGCCAATAACCTCAGCTACGACGATGTCAAGGACCGAACGTCGTCTGCTGTAGGACAGGACAACGATGGTGCCCTGTTTGATGAGACGGTGGCCGCTTATACGCAACGCCGCAGAGCCGGCTTGGACCTTCTTGTCAGCGCCCTAGTCGAGGCTCAAAGCAAGGCCTTCCGCCCATACTCCCACAAAGTTCAATGGACCACTGTTGGTGACATTGACGTTCTTGGTATGTTTTCATTAATCAATTGTCCGTATGCTTCAGGCCAACCCTCCTGATCATTCATTACAGACAGCGATTCCGTTACCCCTGAACTCGACGAGCCGTTGCGCGTTCTCGGGCAAAATTTTGAATTCCTCGTCAAGGCCCTATCCACCGCTACCTTCCGCCGCGTATGGCGCGATGCCCTCTCCAAGCTCCAGGACCTGCTTTGGCACGACGTCCTCCTCCGCCAGACCTTTACTACCTACGGCGCCACCCAGTTCATCCGCGACGTCGCCGTCCTCCGCGCCCTCATCGATCGCTACATCCCAGGCGGCTCGTCGGCCCTCGACAGTTTGCACGAAGGCTGTCGCCTGCTATGTCTGCCCGTGGAGACTGTTGATGAGAACGCCTTGACCCTCAAGTCAGCGAGCGATCGTGTCTTTAAGGACAATGACGAGGCGCGCAAGGTTTTGGAGGAAATGGGCCTCGAGGCCATTTCCCCGCCAAATGCACGAAACATTTTGCAGCGGCGCGTGGAAAACAGTGAAAACGTCGGGTGGTAAAATCGATATAGGATTTCCCGGGTATTGTGTAGAATAGAGATCCCCTGTGCCTCTTTAAAAACAATCTCCATCAAAATTTACCCTCGCAGTTCAATTCAATATTGAAATCTTCTGCATTCCCCAGCAGAGACCGTAACCAGTTGATCTAATGTTTATGCCCCAAAACAGTTGTCTTAACAAAACGTAGCAGTGCAATCCCTCCTTTTTTTTTTGTATCTTCCATACCCAAAACGATATCAATAACAGCCACATTTAACCCAGGGCTCTCCTGGTCATCTCAACAACTGCAAAGGTGCCGGCGCTGACGGGCATGGCTCGCAGGAGGGTAGGGCCAATGCCCTTCCAGAAGCCTGCGGCACCCTCGGCACGCCAGACGGTCGTGAAACAGTTGCGCATCGAAATGTATCGCTGGCTAGGGCCGAAGCCGTCGGTCTGCATCTTACTCTTGACAACGTCAAAGGGGTAGCTGGCAATCCAGAGGGCTTCGCCCGCGAGACCACCGTAGAGGGCAATTTTGTAACCGGGGATATCCTTGCGGTCGATTCGGTTACGGGCAACGTCTTGGTTCATCATGTACTCAAAAGCGGTGAACCAGGCACCGTAGGCGAAGGCCTCACGCCAGATGGTCACCACCTGGCCACGGTAGATGCCCTTGAGCACGCCGTCGTGCGCCCCAACCTTGCGGATGCAGTCGAGGGGGCCGTCGTAGAGACGAGCAGCACCGTGAGGCTGGCTCTGCAGACGGATACGGATGTGCTCGATAGGACCAGAGAGAACCGAGTTGGTGACACCCGCAAATGCACCCGCGCCAGCGTACTGGGCATATGACAGTTCGGTCGGCCGGCCGGACGAGGTGTTGCGGTCCTCGAGCCATCGACGGGCCTGGTGGAAGGCACCAAACTGGACGGAAACACAAGCACCAATACCGATGAGAGGGGTCAAGGTCCCTTTGTAGAAGGCGAGAGCACCTTCATTGCGGTAGATGGAACTCGCCGCATTCAAGGCCGACGAGTACTGGGTTGAAGTCTGAAGTCGGACCTTGACAATGTCAAAGGGCTGGCCTATCGTTGGTCAGTTTGAACGTTGGAAAAAAGAGTATGTCTTTGCGATTGGTCTTTGCGTTTCCCCCGCGATGGCTCGTGTTGCCGGCCCCAGTCGTTCCTCTTATCTTGAGATCTCGATTTATTTTTTCTCATCTCATCGCAGATCTCGAGCACTTGGGCCAACCCCTGTTCGGCTGAGAATCACATCTGACTCGCACTTCCCACCACGGCTTCTTCTCCGAACCGAAGGAGGGGAAAGGGGGGGAAAGGAAATCAATGAGGTTCAAACATACCGATCAAGACCTGTGCAATTCCTCCCACAGCACCCGCGAACAAGTCCTTGGCAGTCTCGAGGCCACTGCTCTGCGGCGCCTCCACCTCAATGGCTGTAGCCTCCATATCGCTTATGCCCCAAGAACGCGACGTTGGGTAATCCTTGTCTGATGCTCAATTGACAGCCTGGCAAGAAGGCGCGGGGTAGCAGAGTAAGAAGACTTTAAGAAAGGAAAGTTTTGGCCTTGCGCAAATGGGAGTAAAAGGGAAAAAAGGGTTTGGAGGCTGGTCGATGGAAGGCGCCTCCAGATATCGAATCTGGGGTTGCGGAGGGCGCCTAGCAAATGACGTGCTAAGATTACAAAGCCGTTACCGGCGAAAACGGGCTATCGGGGCCGGGTATGCAGATAACCCTGTCGAACTACCCTCCTAGAGGCATAAATAAGACCAGCGGCGCGATCCTTCTCTTCACGTGGCCTTGATAGTGTTGCTGGAGGGTGCCAATTGCCAGGTTCGACATGCGCCTAGCGAATTCTCTTACAAACTCCCAACTTTACTGACCGCGCTTGGCTGGGTGGTACCACCGGGCGGTCGGTCTGTCGGGCCTTGCATTAGGCAGGTTTTGCCGAAATCGGGCTGATAACGGAAGTCGGACCTTATCTTGTTACGAAACTTCGGCTAGTTTCACCGATATGCATAATAGGCGTGTTCCTGGTGGCGGGCTAACCCTCCGAACCGCAAGACCATCATCACATAAAAGCGATAAGGCACGGCACCTTATCGTCTAGGGAGGTTGCCATAAATCCACAATGCAGTCATTCGTTGGTTGAGGAATGCTGGACTTGGAGTATATTTCCAACCAGTGGTCTTCATTACCCTCTCTACGCTAAAGTAAAAAATCCCTTTTGCTTTTTACTTTTCAATATTGTTTGGCTCCAGACTTGCTGTCTTTTGCCTCGTTTTGTGCCTCGGCATGCTGTTCGATGGCTTCCTTCAACTTGCCCACCACCTCGGGCTGGTTACTAAATGCCGTCTGTAGAAGTGTTTCCAGTTCTGTCTCCACCTTTGCAATAGGCTTGACGCCTGTCTTTCTGTTCCGCGAGTCGCTCGTAAGAGTACCCCACCGTTGTGTGAAGGCATAGATGGAATGTCGGAGCAGTTCATCCAATTGCTCGTTCATATCCTCCACTGTCAAGGATTTTGCCGTAACCGAGGGGGTCCCGCGCGACCATAGTGATCCGCCAATGATATTGGAGATGAACCCAACCCAATTCTGGGGGCTTAGAGTGTCCCAGATATGGGTGAAGTGTTGCATTGAAGCAGTTTGGTTCCGGATGTCACCAATTTCCAGAGACACCAGCTCGTTCTTGATGATCAGCAGATTCTTGACCATAAAGAGATCTGCATCGGTGCCTGCCTTGAGGTACTTGATTCTCGCTTCCGCTCGCTGCAAGACTTGGATCGTCTCCCTCACAATCTTAAACACGACGGCATTGTTCTTTGCCTATTGGAGTGTCAGTAAAACTCGGAATACAAAACGAATATTGCTTACTGCTCTCTCCTTGGGCATGCAATGCTCGTACATGGCCAATAATTTTATCGCCTGCTTAACCAACGGGTGGGCATTGGACGAAGCGACTCCTCCCACCACCGGGCCGATCTTTAGGGAGCTGTCTTGAACCGAAGCCTTAGCTATCGACTTTGTGACCTCCGCTTCAAAAGTAGCATCTATCAACGGCCACAGGTGGTGAACAACCAGCTGCGAAGTGTACTGCTTGCATTTGGTAAAATACGGAGACTCATCCTCCTCCAACTCCGACGCAAGGTATTCATTTGTTAGCCAGCCAACTACGTTGCACGTTATTTGTAACGATGCTGCCTGTAAAGCAGGCTGGATGGTGGTAACTACTGGGGCCAGGTTACCCGGGTGGGCGATGGTAGTATTGATGGTCTTGATGGATTGGAAGACAGAGTCCTGGGACATGTTCCAAACAGGTTCCACGTCAAACAATCTCAGAAACAGGCTCTCTTCATTGTAGATGCGCTCAAAGCTCTGTTTGATGAAGCTTCGCGATGCAGTTTCAGCAGAGAGGCTTTTAACCTCCTTTCGGAACTCTTCAATATCAGCTTGTGTCATCAACTTCATGTCTCGGTCTCGAGTTGTTAGGTGGGTGTAGAAAATGTTTTTGGCAGTGTTTGCGTAGATGTCGAAATTAGTACAAGATTCCGCCCGTTTACCATAATATTCATATGCACGGCGCACCACCCTGCGGATATTGGGTATCAAGCCAAAAGAGTCCAGCATCATCTCCTGGAAACGGCCATAAGCCAGGGCATGGCGAGCTGACTCGGATTTTGTGGCAGCAATTTGCCGAGAAATGTCAGCAGAGACTTTTTCTAAGCGTGTCTTGTACCCGTGCTCGAGGAGATGCAAAGACTTTGTGAGCAAGGCGTTGTATCTGGCAAGGTAGGTGTCACGATCACGATAATTCTCCTGTAACATCGTGTTAATTCATGAATTGACAATCATTCTCATCAACTCACGTGTTTTTCCATAAAGACAACGCAAGCATCAATATTCTCAATCATTTCTCCGAATGATTCATCATCGACCAAGCGACTGGCGCCAGGGGCGTTCAAGCGCCTCGTAGCATTATCCAAGTAGGTGTAATAATGCAAATCTGTTCCAACTTCATATGCCAGAGCCTCTAATCGTCTCTGCTCTTTAAGCAAGTCCTCGCATTGAGATTGGAAACTCGATGTCTGAGCTTCCACAGACTGGAACGAATTAGAGAGTGATGTAAGGAGCTTCAATGTCGCATTGGCGCCATCAATTAGGCTATCCAGGTGGCGTTCGGTGAGTGTAAGCTGGTCGCTGTATAGGCTAGGCGGAAGTTAGCCTCAATTAATTTTGAAGTGGGGGTTTTCTATGCGATATTGCACATACAGATATTGCTCCTGACTTGCGTCCAACAGTTGCGCATCGTACGATCCGAGATCTTTTGGTTCATAGCTGTCGGGTTCGGCGGGGGTGCTAGAAAGGTCCAATGCTTCCCAAGCCCTGGTGGACCTATCTGTTTTCTTGCGCCGTGGCTTTTTGTCTTTGGGGAGCTGTTCTTGGGTGACCCGATAGACATCGGAGTAGGAGTTCGCTCGGCGTATAACTGTTGGCTCAGGAGGGGTGTTGGCATCTTCAATTTCCTCGTAAACATTTGGCATAGGCGCCACTACTTCGGCGACAGTTCCCGTGCCCTGGGAGAAAAGGAAAGGTCAGCTTCGCTTGTGTATAAACGGCAGGCGTCTGGTAGTGGGATGGGACGAACATTAGGCTGTTGGAGCAGCGACTCCCTTCGGCGATGGCTATGGCCTTGACTGCTGGCCTGGCCCCTTCTTCCCGTAATCTCGGGTACGAAGCTGTACCACGAGTCTTCGTACATGATTCCGGGAAAGCTCGAAGCTCAAGAGCTCGAGATGCGCTTTAGATGCGCTGGGTTTCCTAGAAGCCACGCAGCAGACGTTGAAGGCTCACCGGAGACGTGTGCTCCGAAGCGCCGATGGCGGGACATGTGGCTGGAGGTGCAAGGGACAGTAGCAGTGGGGGGGGGTGTTTGTGCTTCGCTCGTCCCCGTTGGTAAAATGTGGCGCACCACAGCTCATGTGGCTGGGAGCTTCAGCCTGTGGCAACCCAAAGAATTTTGCTGACCCAGCTCTTATCTAGACCTGGGCCTCACTAGAACCTAGTCGATAACCTCACCAACTCTTCAATTAATTCATTCAGGGCATAGTCCTCAACTTCCCCCCCTCTCTATTAAATTCGCTCAATTGATATCATACAAGGCTGGTTAATAGCCATGAATGCCTCCCATCTGGCGCTCAGGCGGGCTGCCTTGACTTCTCAAGCTCACCAAACCGCTTTTGTCACCCAGCGGCAATGGGTTCGTTATTCCAGCACAGCTCCCCGTCAGAGTAGCGGCAAATTCATCGGGTTCGCAGCGGTCTTTGGTGGCGCTGCTGCTGGCTCATACTTCTATCCCAAAATCATGGAGCAATTTTCATCGGAGGAGGTTGAGACTAAACCTACTAAAAAGACGGCCAAATCAATCCGAAAGGCGGAGCTCGAGTTCGAAAAGCCCATTGAGAAATCCTCATCGAAAGAGGAGGCCCGTGATATTCTCAGTTCACAACATGCCCAGGTCAAGAACAGCTGGGAGCACCCCGGAATTTACGCTTGGGGCTCCAACATCGGCAAGGTCATTGATCCTAACTCCGATGAGAAATATATCAAGCTTCCTCGTCGCATTAGCCATTTTGACGGGCAACTCCTTAGGGACTTGAAACTCACCCAAGACTTCGGTGCGGCAGTGACTGAGAAGGGCGACTTGGTCCAATGGGGTCTTGGTTTCTCAAAGGACAACCCGTCGCCCTTTTCCACCCTCGTTGGCAAGGACATTATCAAGATTGACGTTTCGATGGATCGCATCATTGCATTGTCGCGCAAGGGGAACGTCTACTCTATTCCATCTTCCCGAGATGACCTGGATGGGGGCCTCAAGGAAGAGCAACCCAAGAGCTCTTGGTCCTTATGGGGCACTGGCGGCAAGGAAACGATACACTTTCGCACCCTGACTCCCTCTGGTCTGTCCCGAAACGAAACCATCATCGATATCAGCACTGGTCAAGAGCATTGCCTGATGCTCACCTCGAAAGGGCGGGTTTTTTCCGCAGCCGCCAGCGCTCTGGAGTTTCCATCCAAGGGCCAGATGGGCATTCCTGGATTGAGTTGGGCCAACCGACCATCGGGTGCATATGATCAACCCCATGAGATTGTTGGCCTGAAAGGCTTTGAGATTGGCCAAATTGCTGCGGGCGATTTCCATTCGGCTGTCCTCGATAAGACTGGAAAGATCTTCACGTTTGGCGACAACGCATTTGGACAGCTGGGTTTCGATACAGAATTCGGCCTCCAACTGGCAGACTCTCCTTCATTGATGGCTACCAACAAACTGTATGGCAGTGGTGGGTTGGTGCCTACTGTGACATCAATCTCGGCTGGTGGAAACAATACGTACTTTACCATTGACGCAAAGGCACCCTTCAGCAGTGACAACGCCAAGACCCTCGCTCCATCTCAAAGGCTTCCCCAGAATACATCGGACCTGTGGAGCATGGGGCAAGGAGTGTACGGAACCCTGGGAACTGGCCGGTGGTCACATGTGTCGCCCAGGCCGACCAAAATCAAGTCACTATCTTCACTATTCGAATTCAACGAAAAGACGAACATGATGAGCCCAATCAAGATCAAGACTCTATCTATTGGCGCCACACACTGCTCTGCTGTGATGGACAATGTCACCGAGACATCAGCTTCTGCTAAGGGAAGTGGGAGCGCAATCAATTGGGGTTCTGACGTCCTCTTGTGGGGTGGCAACGAGCATTTTCAATTGGGAACTGGCAAGCGGATGAACATGAACACCCCAACCTACATCGGGGCGCTGGATGGGGAACTGGGCACCAGCAAGGAGAGTGGTGCCGAGTTCCACCGACTATGTGTGACACCACGGACGACGATTCGTCTGGATGGAGGCAAGGGTCGCAAAGTGATGCTGGAGCAGAAGATTGAATGCGGCAAATACGTCACCGCAGTTTACTCCGCAGTTTAACAAGGGGAGTGAATGATGGGAGACAGTCCGACTACGGGTGAATGGGTGCCTAAAAAAGGACGCCGTTCTCTAGATTGTTGTAAGATACATATATGTGTGAGTTGAATCAAGAAAAGAAAAGAGCGCAAAGCGGGGACGGGTGGGTGTTTGTGATAAGTGATATCCGTCAGGTTGGGGAGGCGTTTGATTGGGTTCTATGACGATCCTACTCTATTGTATAATAGCCAATCTTATTAGCTAGCTCAGGGAAGGCACCAAAATTGACGTCAGATTTGCAAGCAGTACTTTTGACAAGTCTACATTTGCCGGGAGAATGCAAATGCAAATGCAACCCCCCCCCCCCCCCACGCAAGCCACGCAGATGAAATCGCAAGACTTCGAGAACTTTTTTTTCTCTCATCTTTTTATTTTATTTTACTTCACATGAACAAAACTGACCGAGCACCCAGTGAGACGGTTGAACCACGTGGTTGAAAACAGCGGCGCCACCAACCAGGACGGCAGGGGTCCTGGATAGGGCGTCACGGCGGATCGACAATGCCTTAGGGGTCACTCTGACAAGGGCGTGCAGCGTGCCTACGTTTGGAGCTCCGCCCCTCTTTGGTGCGACCAGAGAAGCAAGAGGCAAAGGATGGGGGGGTGGACGGGGAGAGTACGTTGATGATTGGAGCATTTGGAAGAAACAAACCAGAGAATCCCGTGTAAAAAAAGAAAGAAAATTTCAGATATAGGTCAAGCTTGCGAAACGGACAGTGTGCATCCAGCACGAAGTGGCCACGCAAGCTAAGGGGCACGTTGGCGGGAGCGAAGTGTGAGAGAGTAGTGTGAGCTTGAGCATGTGAGAGCCAGTCATGCGTCCATTGGTGGCAGTGGCAGTGGCAATGGCGAAACTAGAGCTGTGGCCAAAGGCGCGACAGTGACGACGGGGGAGATAGAGAGGGGGAGGGGCACGAGAGAACGAAAGGAAGAGTCTATCTAATACGCGGCTTAATCAACCTTTTACGGGGTATTTGCCGCCAGAGCGGTGATCGCGTGCTCGTAAGTTTTTTATTGTTTTTTTTAAAGGTGGACGAAATCTGAATCGGGGCGGCGGTGGGATGATTGACGCAACTGCCGAGGCGCCGAAGCCGCATCGCATCGCATCGCATCGCATCGCATCCACCATACCATACCTGGCACGAGGGTCGGATAGCTGCAAGCTGGGGCGTTTTTGGCGCACGCGCGCGCATACATACATACGGGTGGTGATCGTGCGAGCGAGCGAACTGGTTCCGGAATCTTCTGAAGGGCTGGCAGCACGGCAGCTAGCCTGCTTGGATGGGGCCCTGGAATATGCAGAGGAAGCCCGTGGGTAGGTAAGGTGCATACATAGGTACCTAGGTAGGTAGGTACTGTGCATAGGTACCTAGGTACATAAATTTACGTCGTCTGTGTGTCCGCCGGGCCGGGGAAATCGAACTGAGCAAGCTGTCCGAGACTGGCGGAGTTGCTTAAAATAGCAGCAGGGGCAGGCAGGGCATCGCATCGCATCCCGGGCTAAAATTAATTGTTCACAGACCCAGTTTCCCTGCCCTATCCCGACGAGCTAAAAAAGAGCATTACAATTTGTCCGTCCCAGGGCGAGGTAAAAATGTGGTAGCAGCAGCGCAGAGACAGATTACGCAGCAGGCATACACGCCCGACCCTGCCCCAATATGACATTATTACTGGATATTAATATCGCATCAATCTGAGCTCGGGCGGCATGCATATCGAATCTGTAATTGCAAAACAAGCAGGGCGTGAATTACCTCTTCTGGCATTTCCAACTATTTCTCTTGCTTAAATTTTTTTTTTTTTTAATTCCCGCCCAGGCACACGCACAGCACGTGCCGTGGCGCATCTCAACCTGCATCCCAACCTGCATCCATCCATCCACCCATCAGTCCCATTCTTATCGCCCCGTTGGGTCAGCCAGTGACGCGCAGCGCAAAGCATCGACGACGGGCTACCTCATAAGCTATCACTCGCCCAGGTCCCGCGACCCCAGGTCTCAGGTCTCAGGTTATGTCTTGTCTGCGCATTCGTCCGCACTTGTATAGTTTCACATCCCATCCTCATCCCACCGCCCACCCCGCCGTCACCCCCCCTCCCTCTCCCCGTTACCGTTGGTCTTCGCCGCTTCCGTAAACCGGATGCCTGTGTGTGATCATAGGTCGGGTTCAGCTGCTCCTGCTCCCCTTGCTCCGTGACTGAAAGCGCCACTATTATTCCGGCCATAACGACCCGACCTACCTCGTCATCCACACATCTTGTTTCTATCTCGCTTCAACCCAAGATTCTTATTTTATTGTTACTTATTTTTTTATTTTTTTTTATACTTCTTTGGTTCACTCGCTTCCCTTCCTGCATCGGCTTTCGAAACTACTAAATCGACTGCGCCATCACTTTAGAAAAGTGCACACCCACTTTCAATATTACTTCTTCCTACACTTACTTCGCCCCCCTTGCTGTCTGGGCTGTCTGGGCTGTCCCTACCCCTGCTTGGCCTCCACCGACCCAACGGCCCTCACTATAATATTCTTTCGGTTCCCTCTGCCGTCATCTCGCCCTCGCCTTCGCCTTCGGCGTCCTCGATCACCTCTACCGCGCCCTCGAGCTGTTAGCCCTTTTTCTCGTCGGCGACGGTCCTTTCTTACTCCACGCGCTCGCCGCCCTCCCTATCACGTTTGTCGCAATTCGTCAGCATGGATAGAATCCCCAAGTTCCGTCGCAAACCAAAGAATCCAACCATCGAGACCGCCATCGAACGCTCCAGCAGCGACACGCTTGACAGCATCGCAAGTACCGAACTCCAGGCTGCCAGCATCCACCAGCAGCATCTTCAGCCTCAGAAATCCATCATCAAGACCCCCAAGAAGTCTCCCTTCCGAAATTTCCGATTGCGAGCCTCTGCCAAGAGAGCCCGCGAAAGTCCCACCGCCGAGTTGCCTTCCAGTCCTCCTGTCGCCGTCGTTGGCCAAGACGGCATCAAAAGCCGGCCAGTCACTGCCGAGAGCAATGCAATCAAGAATGGCGCCGCCATGCCGCCCAAGCTCCCCGCTTTCCTAGCTTCGCCCTTGTTAGGTAAGCGACACAATCAATAAAGCAAACACCCTTCAGCATGTCCAACCAACTAACAGCCAGCCAGACATTGATTCCAAGTTTCAAGAGCTAACGTGGAGCGAACGCGATCGAATCCTCGAGGGTACGCAGAACAATGAGGACGGAGAATGCAAATGGGGAACATTTAAACAGGTGGATGTTGAAGAAAAGGGACTCATGGACCGATACTTTAACATCAAGCCCTGGAACCACAACCGTATTCGATTGAAGGTCCCTTCCAATGAGCTGGACTATGTCAACGCCTCCGATATTACCCTTGAGTCACCCAGTCCCGAACTACCCCCCCTGCGCTACATCGCCATGCAGGGCCCCACGATACCATCCATCAGTTACGTCTGGCGCATGATTGCTGAGCAGCTCTCCTCTCCTGCCGTAATTGTCCAACTCACCACTATGACGGAGAGTGGTGCTGTTAAGTGCCACCAATACTTCCCGGACGATGAAGAGGACAAAACTTGGCCTCTCAATGAGGGCAATGTATGGAACGACGACTGGAGGGCTGAACTCACGCTGGATTCGTATGAGGAGCTCTGCGATGGATCCATTGAAAAACGCAAACTGCTTCTCCAAGTCGAAGGAGAGGAGGAACCTCGCACAGTCTGGCATCTTCTCTATCGCAGGTGGCCTGATTTCGGGGTGCCCGAGCTCGAAGACCTTGACGGCTTCTTTGAGATTATGCGCCTCTCTCGTGAATTCAGCGCTCCCTCCAACCCTCGCATAATACATTGCAGCGCCGGTGTTGGCAGGACCGGCACCTTTATCACCCTTGAATACCTCATGCGAGAGCTCGACTCTGGCGCCTTCGAAACATACGACGATCCAAGTGAGGGCC
Source organism: Calonectria henricotiae (assembly GCA_020623695.1). Classification (NCBI taxonomy): domain Eukaryota; kingdom Fungi; phylum Ascomycota; class Sordariomycetes; order Hypocreales; family Nectriaceae; genus Calonectria; species Calonectria henricotiae. Next base: position 32,974 of record JAHVYB010000252.1, read on the forward strand.
CAGATCTCATTTGTGATACAGTGGACGCCCTTCGAGAACAGCGAGTCGGCATGGTTCAGGGCAAGCCTCAATACCACTTCATCTATCAGGTCATGTGCAAGTTGTGGCATGACAAGTACGGTGATGAGGAAGAGGGCCGTGAACCTGCGGCTAAGAGGCTCGAAGTAGGTGGCCCGTCTTTCGACGCAGGACCAGGACCTGATGTTGGCCATAAGGGTGTGACAAAATGAGCATGTTTTGTTGGCCGCGACGATATATATATATATATATATTTGGCGTTCCATGGGTATACGCAACCTGCTATTACTCGGCGTTTTGTTGGATGGTCTCGTGAAGACGGTGCATTATGCCTTTGGGTTAAAGTTTTTTCTTCTGATTCCTGTATTTTTGGCTGTACCTATCTATGTATTGCTTTTTAATGGCGCGTGTGGCAGACATTTTCCCCCCTAGTCTGACCGATAGAACGGCTGCTTCTGGGAAGCCGCCAGTTGTAGGAGTATATATGAATGGGCTTGGAGAGTGTACAAGGAGGTATGATGATGAAGCATGGAACATGGGCAACATGAAAAAGATGTGTCCCCGGAAAGGTTGACACAGATAGACTGGCATTGGCATATGACAATAGGAACAAAGATATAGAGGGTTATTCTTTTCGCAGTACAATAATACTGGTTTAATTATCAATCCACATTTTTTGCTTTGACAAGATGAATTTTGTGCGGCTCGGCTATAATTCCAACTCAGTGATATGATCAATACGTTCTAAAAAGTATTCACTAATAATCCACCAGTATATAAACAATACAAACATGAATATGCCGTAGAGTATGCACATTCTTTTGTGCCTGAAACAAGATTTGGGTGGCTCTTTTCTTTTTTTTTTTTTTTTTTTGGTGATTTTGATACGCAAATCGTACTCCTCCTCATTATTGACTAAACACCACAACCGCCATTTCTAAATCCAAATGCCCTACGTAGGCACCATAACCAACACTTTATATATATATATTCCTCCTACTTTTGTATTACCACCGCGGTTTTCTCGTGTCACTCCCACTAAAGGAAGAGGTGGGGGGAGAATGAAGGCACGAAAGAAACAGAAAGAAAAGGAAAGAAAAAACCATCATCTCATTATGCGCTGATGACAACTGTGATGGTTTCCTTGTCATGTTGCGTCACCGTCACCGTCTCGCGGTCCTTTTCCGTCACCGTAACGGTGTAGTAGACGGATACGGTTGGGGTGCCGTCGACAGTCTTGGTCGTGCTGTTACCCTGGTCCTTGACCGCGGCCTCGGTGGCAGCCGCCGCCGGGGCGGTGGTCCTGCTCTTATTGATGGGGACCAGGAGGACGGTCGAAGCCTGGGTAGGCTCGGCTTCAGACTCGCCCTGAGAGGTGGCGCTGGGGTCGGGGTACCCGGGAGTCTTGATGGACTTGGTGATGGTGTTGCTCCCGTCGGGAAGGGAGGAGACATCGGGAGAGGCTGACGACTGTTGGTCCGCGGGGGCGGAAGTGGTGCTTGCAACAGGAGCCTCGGTTGTCGGGGTATCCTCAACGGGGGCAGATGCCTCGGTAGTGGCAGGCCTGGTTCTAGTGATGACGATGACGGTGTGAGACTCCGAGGTTTGGGCGGCCGGAAAAGTTGTGGCAACAGGAACCTCTGGAGTTGCAGTGTCAGGTGAAGATTCAGCAGGTGAAGACGCGGCAGGTGAAGACGTAGCGGGTGAAGACTCAGCGGGCGAGGACACAGCAGGGAAAGAAACGACAGGAGAAGCTGCCTCAGTAGTAGTAGGCTTGCTGCTCGTAACAACAATAACGGTTGAAAGGCCGACAGTGGTGGTGGGCTCGGAAGGCTGGACAGGCTCAGTAGTCTGCTGTTGGACAGGCTCCGAGGCAGTCGATGTGGCACCATCGTCGACAGTGACAACCTGCGTGACCGTGACGACTGGGTAGTTGGGCTCCTTGGCTTCCGACGTGGCGACGGGGGTTTCGGCTGCAGAAGACGAAACCGGCTGCTCAGCAGGGGAGGTTGTCTCCTGGTCATTATCTCCAGTGGTGCCCAGAATCTCCTTGGCCTTTTCTGGACTCTGGCATGAGAGGATTACACCGTTTGCAGTATTGGCGGGCAAGGCGTAGCACTTCTCGTCTCCGTCGCAGGTGGTGAGCGTGTAAGTCTTGCCGTCGTTGCACTGGGCAAACTTGCCATCGATACAGGCTGCCTGGCTGGCAGTGCAGGCGGAGTCGGCTGTCAAGCCCGAGTACATCTCATTGAGCTCCTTGGCTTGGGCGAGGTTCTTGTCATATTGGTTGGGATCGACAGTGGCCGTTGCTGTGGGCAGGTAGCCAACGGTTGGAATGACCGTGTTGGGAGTGCCGGTGGGGGTAATCGTGGATGCGGCGCTCGTGTCTGCTGCTGCAGTGGAGGACACATCCAAGGGCTCGGACGAGGCGGCTGGAGAGGATGAAGCCTGTGTAGGGAGAGACTCTGAAGTAATGGGGGTGCTCTGGGCAGGTGAAGTCTCAGACGAGACATCATCAGTTGAGCCGCCAGCACTTGTTCCATCAGGGTTGCCCACGGAAATAGTCGGAGTCGTGGCTAGTTCAGACGTGAGGTCCGAGGACGGCTGAGAGCCATTTGCAGCAGAAGTAGGAGGTACCGCAGCGGTCGAAGACTCCTGAATAGCAGTGGACACTGCACCACCAGCACTGGTTGGCCGAAGACCACCAAGGTCAATGCTGGATTGCATAAGGGCACTGGTTGGGTAGTGCTTGTCCTGGTCGGGGCTCGTTGCGGTATATGACGGGGTATCCTGGTAGGCGGCAGTCGTGGAGCTGTCCCCTGGAACCGCTTCCTTTGTGCCCGTGGGGGTGTTGACGATGGAAGAGCCGGGCGTAGTTCCTGGCATTTGGCTAGGAGTTGGAGCAGTTTCATAGAGAGGGCTTGAGGCAGCGGGCGAGCTGTACAGGTCAACTGTCGTCGAGGCGGCCGACGAGGCTCCGGGAGTTTGATATTGTGCGCTAGATCCCTCTCCAGGCTGCTTAGGTACAATTGAACTGGTAATGATAGACTGAGTCGCCGGCGCAGCACTGGTTCTCTCGAATGTCCCGGCAGCAGATGTCGGAGTGCCATCGGCGCTTGAGGCATCTGTGCCAGAGCCAGGCTGCTTGGGAACGATCGTTGTTGTAACTATAACATCAGAGGTCGCTGCAGAAGTGGCCTCGACGGGACTCGTCTCCTCCTCTGGCGCAGTAGTAGACTCTCTCGTCTCAACCGGGGTGTTGGTGGCGCTCGGGGTACCGGTTGGTTGCTCTGGGAATATAGACTTGGTAATCGTCGACGATTCAGCGAGGTCGGTCGAGTCGACCGGATAGGCTGAGGAAGGTGCAGCGCTGGACTGCTCGACCGAGGTCACAGGAGTCTCCGACTGGATTTCTGTGGTGTCTACTGCCGGGGCCTCGACGGTTGACTGGCGTGCGCGAGAGGTCTCCGAAGATCCAGGATCGGGATACGGAAGGCTCGAAGTGAGCGTCTGGAAAATGGGTCGAGGTGTGGTTTCAGAGCCTCTATTACCGGGGTTATAATAGCTACGTTTACGTGTTAGACAATCATCGTCTTCGTATTCTGGACAAGTTTTTCGTACCCGTCGTGAGCCGCGGTGGGGGCCGAGGATGTAGTAATAGATTCGCCATTTATCGGAGTCGATCTTCGGTATCTATTATTATTCACGTCAGTTTCTGCGTCGAGACTCGGGGGCCACGGCGCTCGCTCAAACTTACATTCTGCCAGTCCACCTTATAGGGCCAGCCTGGGCGGACTGAGCAGTCAAAAGAATGTTGAGGGCGATGGCGAAAGTTGTTGTATCAAACCTCATTTTGAAGGTTTTTGTTTTTTATATCTCGGGCGGCTTTAAAGAAAGATTCAAGTTGAAATATCCTCACGGCAAGAACCAGGACGTAAAAAGGAAATGGCCTTATCCGTTGGTGAATAAAATTATGGGAATGGTGACGCTATGAAACGTGTTTGCCCTCGTTGGCAAACAAATTATATCGGCTCTATGAAGAGCAAGTCGCCGTCATAAAAAGCGTAGTCACGTAGCTTCGGGTCAACCCTCAAGTTTCGGTGTCAATGAAACAATGAAATGGTGTAAGTGAAAACACAAAATTTGGTGACTGAATGAGAGAGAACACACGCAGGGTGTGGAACAAAGGAATGGGGAAACAAGGCAAAGGACCAAGAAAGGAAAGAAAGAGAGGTGATAGACACAAGGAAAGAAAGAAAAAATTGAAACACCGAGAGAAAGAGGAGAGGAGGGCTGAGAGATACAGAGATTGTCGGTCATGTCTTCAAAGTGGATGGTGGTGTAGTATTGTATGGCGGCTGGTCGCCGACAACCCTCCTCTCGTCCCACCGCAATCCCAACCTGACCCCAGCCTAGCGTCACCGAGACCACAAGGGAACTTGGCCTTGTCTCAATCTCTTCTCTCACGTTGGTGCATCCCAGTTACCATTCATAGAAGGCAGCCCTGTCCAGACTGGCTCGGTCTGCGCTGTAAGGGCCAAGCTCCAATCGAGAGTCTCACGAAGCGCCCAACTCCAAACCGCCCCGGTCCCAGAAACGCCCCATCTTGGAGCCTCCAACCCCCGCCGCCAGCTGGCTGTCGTGTGCCGCTCGCAGGGGGCCACCGCGACTGGGTGTTAAGCGCGCGGGGCTGAAGTCGTCTGGGGCTCGACGTTTCCTCTCATCCCGGTCGGCGCTCGCGCGGCTCAACCTGATTGGCGCGACATGCAAGGTCGTCTCGGCAGTGGCCCGGCTGTGAACCCGTCATAGCCAATAATACCAGATCCACAGGATCCACCTGGGGCGTTCCTGAGACTCTTGGTAGCTTGGGCTTGGGCGGCTCTGGGCGGGTACGTATCGTCCAATGATTCTCAGCATCCAGTATTAAAAGATGAGTGCTATGGCCAGTTTTTTATCTTCTGAGCTCCGGCCGACCCATTCTCATCCGGTCGTGGCCTAGTCTGGATGAATCGATCCTTGCTGTGGCTTGAGTCCGTGCCTACCTCTCGTTGTCGCTTGTTGGGACGTCCTCACTCCCCGATACAACCATGGACCATTCAGAGTTCGCCATCCGTTCTCTGTTCCTGACATTAAACTGTTGTCTCTGCTAATGCAAGCCATTTTCCCATTCTCGGTTACTCACATGAGCTTAGGGTAATCAACCGGCCTCCCCTGGCGTACCAATGCCCTGGGTTCTGCCCGATCGAAATACGCGCCCGTTGGCCTATACGCGGTGGCCAAGCCCAATTGTGGTGGAGGCATAGCATTGTTTCAATGTCCTAAAGAAAGGAAGAAAGAAAGAAAAAATGACTGATTCTTGCCGTTTTCGTCCTCATTCATTTCGCTTCTTTTCTGATTTCTACATTTGGCTTTGCCTATTTAGCCATATTGTACATCTGGATTATACAGGGTATCAACATCGTTCCGTGGCACGCCACTCTCCCCACTTCATCTCATCTATCCAACCATCGATGATTGAAAAGGTCTATAAATAATTGTACACTTGAGAATCCAACCCATTCCTTTTAGTCTGTCTGTGGCACTCAATGGAAAAGCAACGCCGCCTCATTGATTCGATCCGTAAACGCCACCCACCTCTAGCATGGTTCCAGTATGAATTCTTACACATATTCGACCTCTTCGTAGGCCCTGGTCCTTTCTTGTCTTCTCTGTTGTTGGTTTTGGCGTACGCGCTGGAGCACCTCACATAAATTTCTGTTGGCCTCGTGCTCCATGGGGCTCTCCAGATAGCCGCGCACGAAGAAATTATCAGGCCAAGCCCAGCCCACCCTGCTTGCATTGAACGTGTCGAGAACCGAGCGAACAGTTTCCACTGGTAGCATGGGTTCTGCAAAGGCCCGGAAAGCACATAGCGTATCAAGCATGTCGGCCTCATGAGGAACTTCGTCCAGGCTCTCCAGCTCTCGCACTAATTGCTCCCGCCCCCATTCTTGAATGAGCCACTTGAGTAATCTGGCCATTTCTTCAAATTCTCCTGCAAATGCCAGGGTCACTATGTAGTCGTGAGCAAGTGGGGCCGAGACCGGGTCTCGTCGCAAAAGCATCGCATCGAGATTTGGCACCTCGTTGGCGCCAACCAAGCACTGTCTCTCCTTTTCTTCTTTCACCAGGGAGTGAAAAAGCTCGACTAGGCGCATGGCTGCCAGTCGGGCCAAGGTCAAGGATACATCCTCTTCCCCACCCTCATCAACTGCAGGCGGTTCGCTTGTCGACTCGTGTTCCTGCACAGACTGGCCCTGTCGAGCATCTAGGTCGTAGAGAAGGCCGAGTGAGTTGGCCATACTACTGTTGTCTAATTTCATGCCCACTAAGAGCGTAATGACCTCCCGCCGCAAGATGCTCTTCAAGCTACGCGCGAACCGTTGAAAGAGTGACAGGGAGTATCCATGACACACTCGAAATCGGTCCAGCAGATGTATCATCAGCCGCAGTTGTTCGCCAAGCGTAATTCCTAGTGCAACGTGGTGTTGCCCTAGGTTTTTTAGAATCGGCATCCATAATTGCGAAGCGCTAGGGTGTTTTTCGTGACCCATACGGGCCTCGACTAAGCGCATGGCCCGCACCATGTGCCTTCTCGCATGACCGCGTTCCCGTGAACAGACATTTATGTATGCAGAGAATATGTCGACGGGTATCTCCCCCAAGACCTTTGGATCTGGGTCATTGGCCAGTAAAGCCGACGTCTGTTCCCACGGAAGGGTGCTTTCCAGCATATACTGCTGGGCCGTCAGCAGTGATTCCGCATTTGACACCAAAACACGGAGACACCGCCCATCAGGCACTACTCCGTTCTGCTTCATCCTTTGATACAGCTCATCCACACTAGGAGGTCTCAGTCGTGTCCTTTCAAATTCGGCCAGATTTAGTTCTTCCTGAGTTGGGAAATTAAGTGAGTTGTCTCCCGGCAAACTACCCACTCCCAAATCTGCATCTCTCGCAAATAGCTTATGAAACATGGCCGCATATTCCTCCAGACCAGGCTCTTGGCCCTCTCTTGGGGGGTGTTGAAACCTGTCCCATGCCTCGTGGGCATTTCTGGTGGCTTTGATTGAGGCCGCCCATACTCGAAGTTGTTTCTTTGAATTTACCGGAGTCCGTTGTTGGATCGTCGGGGTTCCGTCATAAGCCAGGCCTTGCAAGATATCTAGTGCTTCATCGGTTTGGTCCTTGGAGAACCCAGCCTCTTGCATCATGGAGCCAGCACGCACTGTGCGAGTCCAACTATCCTCGGGTTCCATTATTTCGTCCATGCCGTCTCCGGGGTGCAAATAGGGGGGCCACGTTTGTGAGTACCGCCTCGCACTATGAGATTCAGTTTGGTTCTTGGGCATGCCAGCCAATACGGCACGGATGGCCTTAAACCCCGTCTTGTCCACGAGCAGAGGCCTGGAAAGTTGATCCGACATTCCGATAAGAATTCGTTGTGCCTCCCAAAAGTAGGCATTTGGGGCTTGCTTGTGGAGAGTCTCAAGCTGTGCGCGGTTTGCAAAAGTTCTGAGAGCCGAATTGAACAAGCGGCATTGCTCAAAGTATGACTTCCCGTGAGCATTGGGTTCCTTCTCAAGCCATCGGATCCTTTGTGCGACGACATCAGCCAGAGTGACGAGTAGTCGAGGTTCCAAACGACGGCATTGGTTAGCAAATCGAGACATTAGCCGAGAAAATTCATCTGATGTCATAGTTTGCATGGCGAGACGTGTCCTTGGCTGTGCTTCCTCGCTTAAATTACCGCGTACGCTTTTATATTCTGGCATGTAGCAGGATCGAGACCGAAAATACGCCAACAGGCCGTCTAATGTTGACGCATTTTGTATGGATGTGCCGTTGCGAAGGAGAAAGTTGAGAATAAATATCGGCTTCAAGTTATCCTGTTCCAGGAACCGCCGACACCGCTCTTCATCATTCGCACCTAGCAAAATATAAAGATATGATTCGAGATGTTGTGCTGTATGTCCGTTGCCGTAAAGAACGCTCAACGCCTTGTTCCACTGCCCATCTGGTGGCAACAGGTCGAGAAGATGTTGGTAGCCGTTGGTGTTAGCTTCGGCTTTTTGTCGAAGGTGCATCTGCATCAACACTACTGGAAGTCGATAACTGCGTAGCTTGGCGGTGGTTATTCGTGCTTCTTGACTTGAGGCATCTGAAACAAGTAGGTCTTCAAGTAGGAAACTTGGGCTGAGATGGGTCCAAGATTTTGCTAGTTGCAAGCTGCGCTCGGTTCGACGGCGCAGAGATTTAGATTCCGGCCAGGACGGCCTTTCTGAAACCGTCTCCTCTCGTCGCTTGTCGGCCACAAGCTGCCGCCTCAGCTCGTTTCGTTGATGCACATGGACCTGGTCAATCGTGATGGTATCGCTATCGCTATAAGGTTCGGGACGTCTCGGAGGTGTTGGGGCTCGGGCAAATAGGGTGCTCGACGCATATCGATATGGCCATATACACAATGGCTGCTTGATCCTCTACAAACACCCACAATAAGCGTGATGTCGGTTCCTAGGCCATCCGCATACGTACCTTGGGTCCAGCAGCCACATGCCGCGGTGCCTGCCACGCCCGTCCCAGCTCCCATGTTGTGCTTCTGAGCATGCCTCTTCATTGCTTCCAGACCAACCGACTGAGAGGTTTGGACTGAACACCAGCGGAAGATAGAGCGGCGAATGTTTGGCATCAAATAGAATCGGCCCCAACGGCCCGCCGAAAAGTTCCCAGTGCTGGAAAGCGATATGTACCAATCAGGTTGTATCATTTTAACGGGGCTCGTTCACACCCACCACTCCAAAGAGGTCCAGTGCTCGGACAGCTCAGGCGCTACCTATAGAATTCATGTGTCACTCCAAATAGGTTTACATTCATAGTGTCTGTAGTTAGGTCTTTCTTTGTTTCAACCCAAAACTTTTGTATCTCTATATTTCTTTCGTCATGACATGACATAGATTCTTTGCAGGCATCAACCCCTAGGAATCCATTCATTAATTGTTGGGAGAGCTCTCGCTGTCTTTGCCCGTTTGCTTTTCATTCTCCTCTTCGGCCTTGTCTTTTCGCTTTTGTACTACTTCCCAATTGTATACTCTTGCAATCGCAACCTCCATGGTCTACGGGCTTGGTCAATACTAGGCTTTGCTGATGGGGTTGCCTCACCTACCGTAATTTGCTCCCGGAGGAAGTCCAAGTCCTCCTCGCAGTTAGCGAAGCTAGTCTTGGCCGTCGACAGCTTTTGCCCCAGAAGTTCTTCTGCCTCTTTGATGGGGTAGGAAAGCATCACGTTTGCCTGTCTTGTGTCAATGTTGTCCGAAAAAGAAAAGTGTCGCATGTAGGTCTCGTACACCCAACCAAATATAGACCTCTTCCGTCGCGGGGATATTAGCTTTGGCGTAGAGAGTATCGTTGAGCTCAAAAGTAGCTTCAATCGGCTCGGCTTCGTCCTGTGTATTTCGTTAGCATGAAGCTAGAAGGAACTCCCACGGCACGAGTACCTTTCGCAGCTTGAGGAACTTGACAGAGTCTAGTGTCTTCTGAATGTCGGGAATCTTTTCCTTCAATCCAGTCATTCGTCGTTGCAAGTTCATTTCCATGAACTGGTATTTCCTATGTATCGCCTGTGTTATTACCAGCTCCTTGCTCACGCTCGGGCGTGGGTTGGCCTCGAACCTCGAGGGGCAGGCGGGGTTCGGGGTCGTTCGTCCTCAGGTCATGGCCATGACTCACGAGATCATCTCTTGGAAGTTTCGCAGGGTGGGCTCGACATCTTCGCGGGTTGATACGTAGTCCTCTACCCGGTCGACGAAGGGGGCATATGGAATACCCCGCGGATTGGTGGGAGCATCCTCCTTGGTGCTGGGTGGCGTCAGTCTGTTTGGTTCTTGCAGGATGGGCCCTCCGTTTCGTAGGTGATTCTCAGTCTTACCTTGCAGCAGCCTCCTTTCCCTTGGTCGCCATGGTGCTGGTGGCTTTCCCCTCTAGCACAAGGCAGTTGTTGAAGCTGGAGTCGAATATCGGCGGGTTTTGCGATCAAGGAACATTTCGTCAGTGGGCGGCCTGCTCACCTCGGTGAGCTGCCCCACCCGCCCCACAGTGCTCACCCGACACTGGCGCATAAGAGTACCTAGGTAGGTAGGCTTGTTAGAGAACTCAAAGACTACAAATGTGAGCTTCATGTACCAGCATCTGGAAAGCTCTATCAGTTGTGTACAATCATTTCTTATTGTGAATGTGCCTGTTGGCTTTTTTCCTCGGAAATAAATCGATATACAGACAGCTGTTGCGCATCGTATTTTAGCGGTATTTTGATCCAAGAACTGATTGTATTTTTGTGATTATAGTAGGACCTTCGTTCCCTTTTCTTAATAGTGTCTATCGCATTCTAACTTCAACTCTGCTTATTATATTTTTAAACCATTCAATATTATCCTCTAAATCCTTTACAAATCTCTTTTAGGAGTGATTTAGGCTTAGTATTGTTGATAAAAAAGACCAATAAGTTAGTATTAGATTTAATATATTTTCTTATTGTATAAGAAATCCAATGTCTTCGCTATTGTGACCTTTTATTTAAGTAGCTTACGCTCTCAAAAGATAAGCTTGATCTTGGTCTTGGCAGGTATAGTGTTCCAGTTCATTGTGGGCATAATTTTGTGTAACAGCCACAGTGTTACACAACACATGGTGTTGCAATATACCAGTCATCGCAATAGCTGACCATTGCGGCAAAAGACCTAGTAGTAATCGCAGTCACCGCGATTACCCTGTGCGCACAACTGCATATAACCCGCTAGCCCGGCAAGACCCTCCTGAATCCCCCGGCTATATTAGGCGTGTTACCCAAATGCTGTAGAATAGACAGACGCAGCGAGCAATATCATTTTGTAAAAATCGAATTTGGGGTCTAGGATCTATCTTCGATATCCTTGATGGAATAGCTCAAGAAATTTGGGAGATGCTGTCATAGCGTTTGGGAGATTGTCAAAGTCACAAAGCCATTTTGCCTTGTCATAATATTGGAAGATCATAGTCACCAACACTGAGCATATGAGGATGGTTTTGTTTAAATTAAAAGGAGTGTATATTGTCAGAGCAGAACCTTGTCCTGGTTAGAACACCCAAAGCTCAATAAGACGTTAAAAACATACATCCTCGATGATCGTCCCTTTTAACACCCGCTGTTATCCGTGAAACATCACAAACGCCTGTGGAATACGAAAAGCCTACCGATCGATCCTATAACGTGCACATCATTTCTACTAGCCTAGACTTCCGGCATCCATCTCGACTAATCAGTCCGTTTTTTACCGTCGGCCAGATCACTTGCATCGGCCCCCTTGTCTCTCAGAGTATCGTTTGTAGGGGCATGCGAGACCTCTGGTGCTTCATCCTCACTCCAATCGTCAATTTGATTCTCATCCCAGTTGTCAACCTCCTCTTCCAAGGTCCGAGTCCGGCTGGGCCCTTCGGTGATGCCGGTCTCATGATCTTCTCCAAGCTCAAGATCCTCTTCGTCCTCGCCTGGTACGGCATTGTAGTGTTTGCGCTGTCTTCTTCGGTCGAGCATGCGCTTGTGGTACCAGGTACATAGGCCGGCACCTACTAAACTAGCAACAACATTGGCAGCAATGTCGTAGATATCAAATTCTCGGTTGTTGGGTAGGAAGCTCTGCATGAACTCGGAGCCAACGCCGAGGATAAGGGTGCAGATGATCAAAGTAAGATTCAGTGTTCGGCGGCGGTTGGTGTCGACAACCCAGTAGAAGACGACGGTTAAGAGGAAGAAGGTGATGAAGTGGAGGACTTTGTCGTTGACATATTGGCCGAGTTGGAGTGTGGTGAGGCCAGCATAAGCAGCGATAAGAAGCAACAAAAAGAAGGCGGCTGGAGTTGCTGGTTAGTATGGTTCACTCATTCGCGCAGTCTTCGCGGGGAAATAACTCAGAGATCTGCATTGACGTACCTGCGAAGGGTAATCGGATCCTCATGGCTGGCTGTTTTTTTTTTCGGTTTGGGGCTGCGAGTGTTGCAAAGAAGCTGACGACTTTTGGCTGCCACGTCGGACCACGCCAGCTATTGTCAGGCAAGGCTCCGAGACAATGGGTTTTATGCCGAGGCGGGAGGAGGGCCACTGTGGAAAGAAAGAAAAAAGGATTCGCAAGCTCTTTGGCGGTCGACAAGGCTTGGGCGGAAAGGCTGGAACTTGGCGGAGCTGGGTCCAGTGCTGGGTCCGGGCAGAGAGCAAGCAGCTTGCTTGCGGATCCTGGTGGTGTGGTTGGGCGATGCGACTGAGTGGGCGGAGCTGCTGGTGGACGCGAGCAGGGATTAACAGAAGCGTGGAATGGAATGCATCAGTGGTAGCGCCCAGCACTGATTGACGGGTCACGGCAGGACACAGTAGCCGCAGCGAGGCCACGATAGGGCAGGGAAAATGACCTTCTCGACTGCCAAACGTCGAGGGCGTACGTCATTCTTACTGGGTCTGGGGGGTTGACATCCTTTGCCTTCTGTTTCAGTGCATGTGTCTTCCCGCTCATCGAGGCTTGGACTCCTCCGAATGGCTGTTTTTGGACAGATGTGGAGAGCCGAGCTTAGGCGGTGCTATCTAGAGAGATGGGACTCCATATTCGTCAAAAGACTTCTCCTACCCCCCCTTGTTCTCCAACCTTGCGTCCTACGTGTTTTGGTGTGTCTATCGGTGGAGGCTTGGTCCGTCGAGATCCGGGGTAACGGCACAGCAAGAAAAAGATGGCGTTCTGTTTCCCCTGGCACACGCGTGGGGTAAAGGAAGGTTGCTTGTGATGCCCATTCAATGAATGTCTGTGGCTTTCATTTTACTACTGAACGCTCTACCACTCACAGCGAGCATGCGTTGAGCGACAAATTGGTCATACTTCTACCTATTCAGCAGCCAGTTGACCAGACCTATTGTTGATTCTGCCCCGTCCTGTCATCACCTAGTGTAACCTGATGCTCCCCTTCATGGACCGCGGATTTGTGTATGGACACGTGACTGCACTCCTGATGGCTGACAAAGGACATCTTGTGCATCCCGAGTCACCGGCGCCGGCGCAGGACCCAGTACGGGGTACATGCCGCGCAAACAGCGATACGAGCTGGGAGTGTCGATAATCCGGTCGATGTATGCAGTGAAGCGGTAAACTGTGAATATAGCTGGAAAATATTTATTTGTTTGTGCGATTCACTGTATGCGATCGCTTTACCGCCCTCACTGGTATTGTGGCATCCGTCGTCCCAGGTCTCTGGTACTAGGCACCCTGTTGCCAGCGAACCTTGGGGCCCATCAGGCAAAGTCCCGCTTCGGGAAAGGTACAAGCCTCCCCCCAAATCCTCAACCTCACCTCTTGAACAGACGACAAACCGACCCATCGCGAGCCATCAAACAACCACCTTCCCCAACACCGTTTGTCGCGAAACTTGGCCGTCCATCTCTATCGATGTCGCTCTTTTGTCCCATGTTGTCTTGATCTTGCCAATCGCCCCCAGTTTGGCTGTACGCGAAGCGCATCCCTTGCGCATGGCGACTCGCGCCTTGTCGTCGCTTCCATCGCCCTGGGTCCATCATGTCGTTCACCAACGGCCAGTCTGCCTGGCATCCTCCTGCATTGCACCATACAAACTCTAGTCGAAGTCTGCCACATCTTGACGATGCCTCTGCGCGTACCCAGACCCCCATTGATAACTCTGGTTCCTTGATGCCTGAGGCACCAGTCGATATCGAAGAAGAGAATCGACGCGCCCTCTTCGCCGATCTCTATCGCAAGACTGAGGACAAGGTTGCGCTGCTCTTTTCTGATGATGGCTCATACAACTATGCCGCGATCAACGCGCTGCGCCGCGAGCCGGTGGGATCCGCCGCCATCATCCCACCCGCAACGGATCACGAACCTATAAAGGAACCACCCCTCAAGAAGGCCAAACGAGCCATCGATGAAGACGACTACGATGACGATGACGAAGATGAAGAAGAAGAAAACGATACTGCACCGACCTCCTCCAAGCCCCCGACTGCCGCCGTCGCCGCCGCGAACTCATTGCTCTCCCCTTCAAAATCAGGCAGTTCCCCCGTTCACTCGGTGACCTCACCGGGAAAGCTGGGTGATAAGTCTAAAGATCAAGATGGCTCCCAAGACAAGGATAAATCCAATAAGGATGCCATTAAGAAATTGGAAGAAGCCCGAACCGCGACCGAGGAGGCTGCGCGAAGAAGTTTCCATACTATATTCTATACCTTGGAGAATGATCGTGCTGCCATGCTTGAGCAACAGCAACTCGAAGACTCAGAGAAGCAATTGCAGGCCGAAATGGATCATAATCCCAGTTCGAATAACAATAATACCCAGAACGCGAACCATGGCTCGCTCAGTAATACAAACCTGGGCGCCTCAAGTCTCACGCTCAAGCATCTCATTGCCAGGATAGACATGAAACGAGATCAAGTCCGTGCTTCTGATGCAGAGCTGCGGCTCCTTATGAACGAGGTCCGCAAGAATCGCAGCAAGTGGGCCAGTGAGGAAAGCGTCAACCAAGAGGAACTCTATGAGGCTTTAGAAAAGGTCTTGACAGAACTCAAGGCGCATACAGAATATTCTACCCCATTTCTAACGAGGGTAAACAAGAGGGATGCACCCAACTATTACAATGGTGAGATACTTGAAATAGGATAATATTCCCACCCATGCTAACATCCTTGCAGTTATCAAAAACCCCATGGACCTTGGCACCATGACCAAGAAACTTAAATCCTTGACATACAAGTGCAAGGCTGATTTTGTCGTGGATCTTAACTTGATTTGGGACAACTGCCTCAAGTTCAACGAAGATATGACACATCCTTACCGACGTATGGCAAACGGCATGAGGAAGGAGGCTGAGAAGTTGATTCCTCTAATCCCCGACATCGTGATCCGGTCGCGAGCAGAAGTCGAAGCCGAAGAGAGACGAAAACAGAACGGCGGCGAAGACGATGCTGGGGATGACTCCGATGATGAGCCGATCATGTCATCGCGTGGGCGCAAAGCCGGCACGAAGGGAACAAATAAGTCTCGAAAAGCCCCCAACGACCAGAAGGAGGATACGCCAGCCATTGATCAAAAACCCATTTTGCAAGTAAATGGCCTGATCAAGAGTGGCCGAGAGGGTTCTGAAGTTGTGGATGGGAGCAACGGGTTTGCTACCCCCATTGCCGGTTCTGCTACCCCTGGCGGCATCAACGGGCATTCGGGAATTGGAAGCAATGCCGATGCTATGGACATTGATGGCCCCACCCTCAACGGCCTAGCATTGAATCAGGCATTTGGTGAAACTGCTGAGCAGGTCCATGAAGATGAAGAGTATAAAATCTGGAAACAAACCACAAAAAAGGACCGCGCTTTGGTGGCTAAGGAACGCTTTCTCCTCTACAAGGACAATAAATTCAACGTCGATGCACCAGCTTTGCTTCGTACCAAGTCTGGGATGCGCCGGTTCTTGAAACGTCAGAGAGATGCAGAAGCATTGGGCATCCTTACTAATGGACAAGCCAACTCCGCGGCTGTTGCTGGGAAAGACGCCGTGGTCAAGCCGTCTGAAACCCTCGCCGACGACATTGAAGAAGAAGTAGACAAAGTGATTCCTGACTATTACGAAGCCCTCAGCAATATCCCAGACATTCAACCGAAGCTTCAATGGGTGGAAGATGGCGAGGGCCAGGTCATCAATCAGCATGAAGAATTCCTTCATCTTGTTCCAGCTGGAAGCTTCACTGCACCAAAAAGCCGTCTAACGAAGAAGATGGATGAGAATATTCATCAGATTCAGGAAACCAGGAAACTTGCCACAAAGATCTCGGTGATCAAGCAAATGCAAGTTCAGACTCAAGTATGTATACATTCCTGACTTCGATCATTTTCATATGCTCATATGCGATAGGTCTACACCAACCAGTTCCCCAAATCAAATATTCAGCCCTTTGTAGAGCAAGATATCGAGCCGCATTTCATCGCTGATGATGGCCCGGTAATGTGTCCTGACACTTGCCAGGATGCTCTAAAGCGGTCTATCGCCAAAATTCTATACCATACTGGATTCGAGGAACTCCAACCCTCCGCCATTGATACCTTCACAGGAATCGCCGCCGATTATTTCCAGAAACTCATTCGAACATTCAATGTTTACAATGAAGCCGAGAAGAAGACGGCTATATCGACAACTGATGGCGTTAAATTTCAGTCCAGATTCACCCCTGAGGAGGTCATTCTGCACACCTTGGACGAAAATGGTCATGATGTTGCATCCTTGGAAGCCTATGCCAAGGATGATGTCGATAGGCTGAGTAGCAAGCTTGGCGGTCTACATGAGAGGATGAAGCTTCATCTCACTGATCTTCTTCGTCCCGCATTGACCCAAGAATCGGGCACTGATGGCGTCGGTGCTTTCAATGACGGCAGCGAGCAATTTGTCAGTGGTGATTTCGCGGAGGATCTTGGAGAAGATTTCTTCGGTTTCCGTGCTTTGGGTCTGGACAAGGAAATGGGTCTGGATATGATCTCGGTACCTTTGCATCTTCTTCAGAGCAGAGTTCGAAGCCAGTACCAAATGCAGACCCAAGCAGCAGGATCATCAACGGCAGAACTGTTTGAGTCGTTGGCGCCTTCGGAGCCAGTGAATAAGGAAAACATCCAAGAGGAGATTGGTCTGATCAAGAATTTCTTCCTGGCCAAACTTCACGCTAATGGTGATCAACCCCTGGTCGAGGATGAAGATCTTCCTACTAAGCAGAAGAAACCTCGCCCTCGCTTGGGCGCCAGCGGAAAGATTGTCACAGCTCAGAAGCGTTCTCCTAAGGAACAACTGGCCCTTGCCAAGAAGAAGAAGAAGATGGAGGCAGCAGCCGCCGAAGCCAAACTCAATACATCTCCCGAAAAGTCCGGGTCTACCAATAACACACCCGCCAAGAAGAAGTCGATCAACATTAGCACTGTCGCAGCCCCCAACCCTGCCGTTATGGCGCTAGCTCCCACTATGGAGCGCGCAGACAGCATGCAGAGCCAGACAGACAAGGACGACACGAACGGCATGATGAGCCCAGAAAGTATTGCTCAGTAGGCCAGGCAGAACTTTCAGGACTCGGTAGCATAATAGCACCAGCCCAAACCCTCCAGAGGGTGCAGTAATGAAACATGTCGAGCATGTCTTAATTATAGAACAATCAGACGACCAACACGTGCTGCCGACTCCGACAACAGGATTTGGCAACAATGCTACAGGACAGCAAACCATGATATCAAAAGGGGACTAAATAAACATATCCCAATTCCCTTTTCTTTCTTTTCTTTTCTTTTCTTTTCTTTTCTTTCTCTTTTTTTTACTATACAACCTCATGTATTACCTTACATCTACATTGCTCTACATTATCTATTCCCCAGTCTCCTCCATGGTTAGCAGATGTCTCAATCGCCACTTTGAAAGCCGGCCTTTTTCTCTTTTTGTTTCATCTCAACCATTCTTTTCATCATGTCTCTCTGCTTCGTCACTTGCTGAGATAACTTGTCATTATCGGCGTTTGTTTAAAGGGGCTGGGTAAGAGCAATATTTACGGCACAACCACACTCAGCAGGCGTTGGAAGGGAGGCATAACAAATATCCTTGAAAGAATAGCAACTTCATCTGGCGGATCATCTCCGTCTCCTGGTCATTTACCGTCCAATAGACGGTCTACTTGTTGTTCTCCTTCCTCTTTTAATCACCACCCCCAGGCAACCTCTTTGGAAAATAAAAAACTTGAAACGTTGTATGGATATGGTCTAGGTTGTTGCCCCAATATGCCCATGCGCAAAAAAAAAAAAGGCTACTCTCCCCGAGTAGGTGTCGGATTTCAGGCGGAGTGAGGGAGGCCGGTATGAGCAGTTGCCCAAATGTTTTATATATGATTGTTTTCGGTTGGGTGATGGGATTGATATTCGACAGTGACGGAAAGTAAATGAGACCAGTTGGATCTGTCCTTGTCGTGCTGTCATAGTTGGAGCGCTGGGAAGAAGGGCAGGGGGAGTGAGTGTTTCATGTGCCAGAGCCTGGTGTGGATAAGTGTCAGTAGACAATTGAAAAGTCTTCAACAAAAACAAAAAAGCAAAGCTACAAAGTATCACAAGAGTGAGATTCATGTGTTGAAAGGTTTTTTGCTATTCGGCTACTTGTCGTCCTAGTTCCATGGGAAACATGACGGACGGAAAGGATCAAAAACGGTCTCTCGGTTAAACAGAACCCAACTCCCACCATCCAATCCAATTTTTGTTGAAGGATTTCGATACCGCAAACGCATTTGGTGCGGGTTTTGAAAAAATAAAAATAAAAAAAGAATCTACACAAAGGATACCAACCACTATTCTTGCGCCGTGATGAAATGCATGCTTGTTGAACGTTTCGCCATTTGCCTCATCCATGTTAAATGCCGCAGGTTTCGTTCGTTAAGTTATTGTGAAAGAACAAACTCTCATTTGATGAAAATGAGGTTTTTCCTAAGCCGACAAAGGGAAGGTGGGATAGCCAGGCCTTTAGATGCCGGCATCCAGACGCCAGCCCTCAACGGGAAGGGGGAATGCGTTACACCAGCCGGCAATCTCCTTGCGGAGCTCGTTGATACGCTCAATCTCGCCGCTGGCGACCTTGGCCTTGAAGTCCTTGAGCTTGTTGGCCTCCTTGGGGAGAGCACCCTGGACCTCCTTGCAGATCTTGATGGACTCGTCAATGTACTTGCCAACGCGCTCGAACTCCTTCTCGCCGAAGCCACGGGAAGTCATAGCGGGGGTACCAATGCGGATACCGCAGGGGGTAAGGGCGCTCTTGTCGCCGGGGATGGAGTTCTTGTTGCAGGCAATGTTGATCTGCTCAAGAACGGCCTCGACACGGGCACCGTCGAGGCTGAACTGGCGGAGGTCGAGGAGGACCATGTGGCTGTCAGTGCCGTCAGAGACGAGCTTGTGGCCAAGGGCCTTGAAGGTGTTCTCGAGGGTCTTGGCGTTGGTGATAACCTTCTCCTGGTAAGCCTTGAACTCGGGGGTAGCAGCCTGCTTGAGGGCAACAGCCAGGGCGGTAATGGTATGGTTGTGGGGACCACCCTGGTGACCGGGGAAGACGGAGAAGTTGATGGGGTTCTCAAGGTCGTAGAGGGTCTCAGCACCAGTCTTGGGGTTGACGGATCGGACCCCCTTGCGGAAGAAGATCATGGCACCACGGGGACCACGGAGAGACTTGTGAGTGGTGGTGGTGACAATGTCGGCGTACTTGAAGGGAGTGGGGATGACCTCGGCGGCAATGAGACCGG
Organism: Calonectria henricotiae; assembly: GCA_020623695.1. Lineage (NCBI taxonomy): Eukaryota > Fungi > Ascomycota > Sordariomycetes > Hypocreales > Nectriaceae > Calonectria > Calonectria henricotiae. Next base: position 52,352 of record JAHVYB010000252.1, read on the forward strand.
AGATGTGAGCCATATCGACAACCAGGTAGGCACCGACGGAGTCGGCGATCTTGCGCATGCGCTCGTAGTCGATGAGGCGGCAGTAGGCAGAGGTGCCGGCGACCAAAACCTTGGGGCGGTACAGCTGGGCGTTCTTCTCGAGGGTGTCATAGTCAATGATGCCGGTCTCGAGGTCAACGCGGTAAGGCATGGTCTCGAAGTAGGTGGAGACGGCAGAGATCCTGGATGAAGGGGTCAGTATCAATGGACCGTCAAAACATGTATCGCCATAAAGACAGAAAAAACAATCCGGGTCTGACTCACTTTCGCTGGGGGGTCTGGTAACCGTGGCTCAAATGGCCACCGTGGGGGAGGTCGAGACCCATAAGACGGCCGTGAGGGGGCATGATGGCCTGGTAGACCTGGAGGTTGGCAGGGCTGCCAGAGAGACACTGGACATTGACACCCCACTTCTCAGAATCAAGGTGGAAAGCCTCGAGAGCACGGCGCTGGCACAGAAGCTCAATCTGGTCAATGTGCTGGTTGCCGCCATAGTAACGGGCGCCAGGGTAACCCTCGGAGTACTTGTTGGACATGGGGGATCCAAGGGCGTCGAAAACGGCACGTGAGGTGATGTTCTCGGAGGCGATGAGGACGATGGACTCGCGCTGACGCTGGATCTCATCCTTCTACAGAGTGTGTTAGAGACTGCTTGGAGGGGTAAACGAGACAAGGCTAAACCGTACCATGATGGTGGCGACCTCAGGGTCGGAGTCGAGGAGAGACTTCTCGAGCATCTATAAGAGCACGTTAGCCAACTGGACAATCTTCATGTTCCCTTCGAGCATGAGGGGGGGGGAACAGCCATGGTGGGGTGAGCTCACCTCCTTGTGAGACGCAGAGAGCGCATACTCGGCGTTGGGAGCAGCCATTGTGACTAGCAATTAGGCAGGACAACAAAGTCGGTGATTGAAGAAGGTGAGGGGGGTGAAGATGAGAGTGGTCTGAAGAAGAGAAAAAAAGAGGAAGGGAAAGAAGAGGAGCGGCCTGGTTTTAGAAGAATTCAAAGCAGTAGAAAATTTCCTTGCCTGTCTCGGCGGTCCTGGTACACTCACAACAAAAAGCCCAGCATGAGGGGCAGCGGGGTACTGTGCAGGTGCGGGGTCTTGATTGGTGACTGCGACTCCGATAATGGGAGACTAGAAAGCTTTTTTTTTTTTTACATTGAGGAAAAAAACTTTTGAAAACATAGAGCTACCCTAGACAATCCAAACCACGAAACTTCCTGAGCTGGTCAACGCCAGCGAGGTCGGGATTTTTTTTTTTAACCTTGTCATTCAATACGTCCGGAAATTGCCGTATTCTTCAGGCCCCAGGCTAAGTTGACTGTAACGGCTCAGCTGCGTCCCATGTTTTCGTCCGATGTCATCGAAATGAGTCTTCAACCCCGCCACCCAATACCCCATAGAGCAAGTACACACGTCCCAGGGCTCCGAATCGCATCAGGTTATCAAGGTCCCGTGCGCCACTTCGTCGGTCACGGAAAGAAGATTCGGTCGCAAGGATAGATGGGGAGTTGAGATTGGTCAACAAAAGACGCCCCCTCATACGTCGCTACCATGGCAATACGCTGCTGTATTACAATTGCAAGGAATAACTCGGGACTGAGTAACACTCGGCGCCGGCACGTGAATAACACCAACGACGTATGATAATCCCACACACAAAAACACTGCAACCTGCTGCTGACACGGTCGTCTGGCAATCGGTTGACCAACTTCCCCCTCAAGTACAATCGTAGTTATAATATAAACAACACAGCATAAAATAAAAAGCTGGCGGGCTAACCTTCCATTTCATTCCTTCTCCAACTTGGCAACCCCCACAGTCACCGCTTGAACCCACCTACCCCTCTCCACCCAGCTCCTCCGCTCCTCCAAACCCACCACGCACACAGCACTAATGAATTATAACCCGCATCTACACTGCATCTCATCCACCTACCCCAGCACCCTCTTAAGTATGTTTCTGAGCTAGGCATCACAATCCGGATACGGCTTAGCTCCTAATCCCCTTGCGGTCGGTGTGGCTCAGTTGGTTAGAGCGTTGGTCTCATATAATAATATGACTTGACCTAAGGTCAGGGACATCCAAAGGTCGAGAGTTCGAGCCTCTCCACCGACATCTCGTTTCTTTTTGTTTTGCCGAATACCGCCACAACGGTTGATCTCATCCAACCTCTCTGTCTATATCTCTCATTTCTTCTCTCTCCCTTTCCCCCTTAAAATTTTTTTTGGTTAAACTTCTTTTAATTTATTTTATGAACAATATATATATATATATAATCGGTCCTCCTCATTCTTTCCCAATATTTTTCTAATTTCTGTTTTTCAAACCTGACCTGCACGGGGCAGTCACCCCATTTCCCCCCATGCGTCATCCAGGTGGACTCGCGGGGAGACTCCGTCGAGAAAGAAGATCTACAGCGCCACGGATACCAGATTGTGTACGTCGCGGGTGATTGATTGGCATCACACCGAATACCAGTCCCCCAACAGTCACAGAAACGGCATCAATAGCGCCATGTCTCTCTCTGCGGTTGTAGAGGAAAAGGGGGTGTGTGAGGGGGAGGCGTGTTCATTCTTTTTCCTGTTTGATTCTCTCGCATGTCTCAGGATAATCATGAGCCGGGTTTGTTCCACGGCTGCACCGAATCACATCACACACACGCCAGAAGAAAAATACTTAAAAGCATGCAGCGTGACAAGGGGAAAAGAAATACTGTTTTGGCCTCATGTGAGACACCTCCAGCGGTCTTCCTAGCGCAAGGGAGTAAACATCCCCGTGGCTGACACCGCGATGAATCCAGAACTCGCGCAACGGCTCGCTGCCACATTTGGCCGTACAATGGCCACGAAGTCCTCGGGCTCAAGGGATAATTCATTATCTGATAACAAATATGTGTCCGCCCGTCCGTATTTGGACATGGTAAGTCGGGGATTCATTGGAATATTGTTGATAGTTCCGAGGCGGATCTGGAATAGAGGATTGGGGTTATCTCATTGATAGCCACGAATCCAAGCACGGATTTCAGAGGAACAACATATCCCCAGGAACACACAGCTTCCATATTAACTTTTATATTACTTTGTGGGGCCACTTCAAAGCTAGGCCCCGATTATTCCAACGCATAATATCGTGGTAGTGCTCCGAGTCACTCGAATGCGTGTGTGAGACTCTTGAGTCAGGTCTGGCGTTGGGATTAGCATCCCTACACAAATGCAACTGTTCTCCATATGGATGATTAAGCGTGCTCGTCTGATCGACGTGTTTGAAAAACTCGGACGAACTTGCAGCTCTCACAGGACTGCATGTTCCGGATCCACCCTGCAGACAGTCGCGGGCTGGTTAATCATAAGACTCGAAGCGAGCGCAACCATGTCATATTTGCGACCGGTCTCATTATGACGATTACTGGTGTCGGGTTATTTAAGATACAACATATTCCCATGATGGAATACATTTATAATGTAAGGTTACAGTCCCAAAGCACGGTTGTCACCAGTGTACCGTTGATAAGGAGATTGACAATTCGTAACAATTGTTTACTGACAATGCTCCCAAATTCTGACTGGAACGGTGCCTCAGAAGCTGGAGTAAATGCATTCGGATACAGTCTAGACAAAATCGAGAGAACACATCTATAGCGATTGGATGTCAAGAAGCGGTGTATCTCTCTCTCTAGGTTTTAATTCTATTGTGACTGCATGGAGGGATAGTCAGTACGGGTGCTGCCGAGGGTGCAACAGCGGGCCTTGACAAACAAGTACCTGAAAAACGCAGTGAGGATTGCTGATTCAGCCGACGCTGACCTACTGGCTAAGGTGGGTGAAGTGCACGCGCCGCCCTGCTCCAAAGCTGTAGCCTGCACACTTCTTTCGGGTAATTGATTATTTGCGTGAGGTGGGTGGAGCCTGTGTGATGCTCAAACGGGCTGCTCAGCAGCGGAGCGGGGCTGAGCTCGGGAGCTGCTGTGCGGCGACGTGGAATCGAGGGCCAAGGCCTGCGGGAGGGAGCACGTGAACCGAGTGTGACTGATGCCTAGCTGGAACGAAGTCACGACAATCAGTCCTGGACTGTCACCCCGTGACCTGCGACCTGTCGGGACAGCAGCACGCTGGCGCGATCTATTTCCCTGTGGAGAGACCCCTGGATGTCCTGCAGCTAGGGCCCAGACAGGTCCAAGACGTAAACGTAAACATAAACGTTGGGGGGCCCAGGCGGATCCTCGGATGCGGGCAGGGTGGCCAGCCAGGCTCCATTATTGCTGGGTTAGGCTACCAGAGACTGTTCGGCCGTGACTTCTGGTTGGCAGTTACCCGTAACCCAGATTGATGGGTGATGCAATGGGGCAAGAGTCAGTCGGGCTCAGAAGCCAAAATGCAAACTGGTCGGGCCGTATGTGGTGAGAACCTTGGGCTTTGCAATTAAGTGGAACAAGATCAACCAACACGTGCGTTATTCACTTTCCAAGACAACCGCGGCTAACAGCCGTCAGGACAACTAGGTGCTGGTGCGTAAGGCGTCGCGAAACGATGATGGTGGTGTGGATGGGAGAGACCGGAGGCATGGGTGTTGCGCATGGGTGAGGTGAGATGGGATGGGATGGGATGGGATGGGACGGGATGAGATGGCGGCCATAGGAAAGGAGAAGCGCAAGGATGCGATCGATCAATGTGCGGACGTGCTTTGGTGCGGATATCCCTCATCCGTTGCCTCTCTTTTCTAGCTCCCACATCCCGTTTTGCGTCTGCTCTTCACAGTCAGACAGACACGGCCGAGCCACCAAAAATATCAATCAACCGGTGGTCCCGACAGAAGAAGAATGAAACAACTTGACAGGAATCTGGCAGATACGCCAGAAGAAGCCCTCGTCAAGCACCGACGAATGGGCTCTTTGGCGGCTCCTGTGTGTCCAGGCAAAAAAGCAACTCTAAATGCGTGGTTGCTTTGTGTGGCACAGTGACAGCGAAACACCCGCAACGACGCCTCGCGCCCGGAGCCTACGAGGTGTTTTAAGTGCTCGACGCCCAGCAAGATTAAGCCAAATCCCCCCTCTACTGTTGGCGCAGTGCACGTCAGCGGGCGGTAGCGGCAGCGGCACCCGGACCAGCTGGTGGGCGACCGCGAAGGAGGGGGGAAGCTGACCGGGGTACAGGCCAAACGTTGGGTGCTATGGTTGGGTGCGGACACACGCCGTCACGGGAAATTTGATTTAGGGTACTTTGATCAAACAAAGCTAAGTTGGAGGGTCTTCGTCGGATATTGCCTGGCGTTTGGCGTCCTGCGATGGAGCAGGAAGTATGTATTGGGGGGCGCGGGGGAGCTTGTGGTTTGGGAATGGTTTGCTTCACAGGCAGGGTAAGGGATCGGAGAACGAGACACGAAACAAGGAAGGGCGCCAGGCCGCCTAGGCTGTCGAGCGTCGTCACGGAGTCTGGACCATGGTTTTGGTTGGCTCCTCTTCAGGTCTCGTCTTTGACGGGCGGTCGGTCAGCTGCATACCGAAAAGAAAAGGACGAAAAGTG
>JAHVYB010000253.1:0-57646 GCA_020623695.1 Calonectria henricotiae
CCACCCACCCGACGCCCACGCGCGCAGCATGCGCCACCTCACCCCTGCCGATCCACACGCGCACCTCCGTCCTGCCCCTGAGCGGGGTGGGAGATTCGCGCCTTGGCGGCTCTGCCCCCCTCTCTCGATCGGCTCCCCTCCCCCGGGGGGCCTGTAGGCTCTCTCTCACACCCCCAGAAAGAACGCATTGTGCTTCTTTTTTTTTTGTTTCCCCCCCCCCCCCCCCCACCGCCCCCCCCCCCCCCCCCCCCCTCCGAGTGCCACCGAGAGGTTGGCCTGGTGGTGTGCTTTGTCGGCTGCAGGCGAGAGATGCAGGCGAAAGCGGCCACACGGTAGACGACGTAATTAATGCAACCGTGGCGCGTATCCCTGGCCATCACCGTCATCTCCCTGCATTCGCCCACCCACCACCCCGGGTTTGGACCCGAGAATCATCGATCCCAATGTCGGCATTCCAATCGCTTCACTAAAAGGCATCGTCCAAGTGGCCGTTGGGCACACTTGCATGCACCCACCCATCCCACAAACACAAAGCTAGGCCTTGTTTTCCCCCACCTGAAATCACACATACGACCTAGCTCCAACTGAAATTCAATTCCAATTCTCAATTCTCAATTCTTGATCCTCGTGCCCCGGGCCCGCCTCACGCGCACTTGCAGCAGCAGCGAACACAACAACAAATCAAGGGGGAAAAAAAAAGAAACAAGAAAAAAAGAGCAATGTGTAAAGTGTGTAAAATGTGTAAAATTTGTCCATGTGGGTGTCCAAGGAAATATCTACCAAAATGTGCGTTACCCAAAAATTCCCATATGCTCGTCTCATGATGCGCCAATGACAAAATATTCCTCCCATCATACAGACACTATCATAACATCCATCTGTGCCTTCTGCTGTTGATATCATCGGTTCCAGAGTTCGCCATGCCCATAAATTTCTGACTTTCTCAATTCCATCCAATCCCAAACCAAAATTGCAGTTGCCCCCCTCTCAACAAACCCCAAGTGTTACCTTGGTCAACCTAAAATCTCCAACCACCTCTGTTCTTCAAACTCTGGCATGAGCCGTCTTACTCTTGATATAAAAAAAATTGAAATGAAGAGAAAATAAATAGGGGAAATAAACACGTCGCGGTGCATTCCGCCACCTCGCAGCGTTTGAAGACCTTTGCAAGGTGGACGGAGAGAAGTTGAAAATAAGCAGAAGCAATTCCAGACACCGTGCCGATATGCTGAGTAATTCGTCTTTTCGTGTCAAGATATACAATAAAGAAAAACTCCTGAAAATGCCTGTCGCTTCTAAATCATGGCCCTTCTCAAATGGGTCCAGTGGGTATGTAAATTGTGTGATTCGTCGTTTCTTGTGCTTGTGTCGTTTGTCTTGTCAAATGCCGAGGTCTTCCGGTTCGACTTCCCGTCGTCGGGCTCGTATCATCCGTACTAGTCATGCCTTATCGGTCGTATCCGTCGCCGAATGAGAGCGCTGCCGTCGGGTTTTTTTTCCCTCTGAGTCAGGGCCCTGGCTGATTGCTCGGCGGTGATGTCAGGCAGGGCGAGTGTATTACCCGTTTTGAGACAAGGGCCCGATTAATGGCCGGTTTGTGGGACCACGGGCCTGTGTGCTTCTGGGCTTCCAAAACCCTTCTCCGTGGAAAAATTTTGCATCCTATTACCAATGCATTGGTAGAGACGGCCAGGGGGGAGGGCCAGGTATCAGGTGGCTTCCCGCGGATGTCGTCCTGCCCTAATCTGTATTGCAAAGAAACCCTGCTCAGGCACATGACGTGTCATTATCCTGGCCGTGTCGGGAAACTGACGGGGAACCTTGAACCCCCCCAGCCTGTGGCAAAGGCCCTTTCACACTGTCATCGGGATCCACCTGACTGGGACGCCGTCAACCGAAACCTCGTAAGGCTTGGTGCTCATCTTCCGAGGAGGAAGCGCCCAGCGAGCCCGGCCGGATCGTTGGTCGTCGAGCTTTCCGCGCTTGCGCATTGCCATCTCCATAACCGCGATGCGGATGAAATCGGAATTCTCGCGCATCTCACGTTGTCGCATGCCCGGGGGGCAACCAGCCGCCTGAGGGCTGGGGCTCTGCAGCTGTGGCTGCTGAGGTTCAGGGCTTGGCTGCAGCGACGTTGACGGATACGGATTCCGACCAGCAGGTGCGGCTCGGTAGCGTTGGATTTTGTACGTGCGCATCTGAATCGATGCAGCAAAAGTGCCTGCGCGGTACGTCTTTGATGGTGACTCGATGCGTGCGTTCGTTGTAGGGTTGAGATACCGGCGCATCTCCTCAGATGGGATATCCTCCAGCACGGGCGGGCGGCGCTCATCCGCATAAGGCACGTTTGGGTCGATGGTGAGGATCGATCTGGTCAACATGTCATCCGGAGGGATGGAAGGAAAGTTGATGGCGGAAAACGACTTGGCAGCCGACCTCAAAGCACGGAGCGAAGCAGTCAGGTTTGACTTAAATGCAGACCTGAGAGGTTTGAATGGCTGTAGGAACTGCGACTTGGTGCTGACGCTTTCCTCCTCCGGCTGTGGGAGTGGAGCAAAGTCAATTTCCTCTTCATCAGCTTCTCCGGCCAGGGGATGTTCGTCAATGGATCCTGGGGGAGACATGATGGGCTCAAGCGACATGCGCTTCGGGGTGAACCTGTTGCGGCGCGAGAGAGAGCTTGGGGTCCTGGGAATGTCGAAAGACGACAGGCCATCGCTGGAGAAGGAGTCATCTAAAGAAGGGATCGAGTCGATAGAATAAGTCCTGGTAGACATGCCACAGCCAATGTTGCAGTCGCTGACACTGTCGTCGTCGTCCATGGCGTCCTGGGGGGGTGAAAGAAGCATATCCAGTGGGCTGCGGCTCAAACTCCAGCTCATCTCCTTCTCAGAGCCATCATGACACTCAAAAAGATCATCCAGGGTCATGGGCTTCATGGTGCGGCGACGGCGCCGCTTGAGTTGGTCAGGCCGGGGAATATCAGTGACGGCAAGGAGAGCAACGAGCGACGGGGAGATGTTCTCGGGGGAAAGCATCTCCTTGGTTCGCCTGCGTTGAGACGAGTGTCGCTTCTGGGGGTGGGCGAAATGCCGGTTTCCATTGCTCGTCGGGATCTTGACCGGGCTGGTTTGTGTTGTTGATTTGGTGGTTAAGCTCGTCGTTGTTGTGGGCGGGCTTGCGGGAGATAGAGACATGGTCTCTCTTCTGTCCTTGCGTTTACCCATTGTGTCATCGGCTGGAAGTATAGGTACGGGAGTAATAGTGACGGCGATGTTGGTCTTGCCTTCGTCATACTTGGGCGACCAGCGCACAGGGGAGAAGATCGGAAGTTGGCTCGTGGTTTCGACGGGGGTCCGAGCTAAAGAGATGCTGGGTGAATATAAGTGCGAGGTGGTGGTAGTGGTAGAAAGAAGAGTTTCCGAAGGGTTGGAATAATAATAGCGGGAGGGTGTGGATGTGTTATTATTAGTAGAAGCTGCTGGTGCAGGGCCAGCTGAGGAAGCCGGGGCATGAGTGATGCGTTGGCTATGGCCCTGGCCCTGGCCCTGGCGGTGGGCAAGCAGAAAGGAACGTGGAGACAACATGGTGGCACTTGCGCTAGTACCGACCACCCCGGGGGGCAGAACAAGTCAAGTGCGGCAGGCAGCCAGCCAGGCGCTGATGCTGGGGTGTTTGGTGTGTTGGCAGGTGGGCTAGCGGAGGGTCCAAGGCTGTGTTCCCGCTGGCATGTCTCGCTGCGATAACCAGCGGAGCCAGCGGAGCGGGGAGGGGTCCTCTGGGGGGCCAAGAGCGCTAGCTTCCAGTGTCCGAGGCCAGCTTAGGGCTCGCCAGGCGGCGGTCCAGTGCGTGCTACAGCGCGTTCTGGGACGGTGCTCCAGGCGGTGCTTCGGCGGTGCTCCAGCGCAGCGTGGAAGCGTCCACCAGCAGGATGCGGCCAACGGAGCGCCGGGGGGGGCCTCGAGTCGGCTCAGATCGAGATGCGATTGGAATGCCAAAACGGACGCGCTCCGTTCGTGGATCAAATCGGGTGTCAAAACTTAGGGTACTTTCTCAGGGCCCAAGTTTCAAATTGTCCTTCAGTGCTGTGCTTCCTTTTTTCCCATTCAGCCCCAGCAAAAAGGGACTTTGAGTCACGGGGAATCCCAGATGTCTTTCCTAGCCAATCCCAGAGATGAAACCTGGGACTAGACTTGGCCGTGAAGCCGTTCGGAGACCACCGCGTGTACTTTCCGGCGGTTCCCAGTACGTAAAACCAATCCTAGGATTGGCTATTGAGCACGAGGGCACAGGGACCAGCAGCGAAGCCCAACGGAGACCAAGAAACCGAGCAAATCAGAGGGCCGCGATAAGTTAGGTAAACAGCACTACCGGTTTGCGCTTTGTTCCTTGCAGGTCTCTCGATGTTCCTCTCCGCTGTGCTAAGGTATGAACAACCCTTTAATGCTGTCGGAGGTAAGAGCGCGCGTGTGCGGTGGGCTGGGACGCGTGGGCGAATCGAGTCGTCGTTGGGAGAATCGTGGGGCCGCGGAGATCCTGTGGACCATGTCGGTGTTTCTCGGGCGGCAGATGCAGAGCAGGCGACGACGACGAAGATGACGACGGAAAAATCAACATCAATAATACAAACAAAAAAACAAAACAAAAAACAATCCCGCCGCAGTATATATCAACCCAGAGACCAACCTAGACCGTTGCCTCTTGACATCAGATGTGGTAGCGTATACTTATTGGTGCTTCGTATAGTTTCCCCCAACGCCGTCGTGTGGGGGTGCGCGAATGGCCTGGATGGGGCGTGTAATCAACTATCAACTGCTGGCGCATGAGACGACCCGATAACCAAGACGCCAAACAAGGCGGACGAGTTGGCAAAATCCACAGGATCAGTCACAGCGGAATTCCTGGTAAGCTCAACAACAGCACAAGCCAGCTGAGTGAGCAATGGCAAGCCTCGGCTGGGTGAGCAGGGGCTCGCTCCGGGCGGATGGTATGAGAAGGGGTGTCGGCGAGTGCCAGGAGGAGTCGATGACTGGACGGTGGCCGATCAGGCTATCCCCATAGTCGAGCGGCGTAGTCGAATTGAGTTGGGCCAGATGGCAGAACAGCAGTCGCCATTACTTTCTCTACCTGGGCCTGCTGCTCACCTTATATCGACAGTGTCGGTCTGGCTTGTTGTGCCATCTCATCGATACTTCCGTCTCTCTATCTACCTCGTCCAGGGCAGGCCGATACATTTTCCGCCGTGACTGTCGGGTTTAGCCGTGACGTTCCCGGCGCAGCTTCTCATCACCAGATAACAATAGCAGGCCGGTCATCCTGACTGCTCCACCACTCATCCTCGCGCGCCACCCACACTTTAAACTCAACCACCCTCGCGCCCAGCCCACCCCAGCTGTTACGGTACTGATAAGCAATTTACTTACTACTGGAACTAGCGGGGGGCCATGGGGTCGGAAGGGATATGATAAGACATCCATCCCATCATCCTCTGATATCGATTCCGCTAGGGGATGGATGCTGTTTGCCGATGACCTGCTCAATCAGCTAATGACCATGAGTCTGGCAATTCGCCCATCTACCTAGAGTCACCCATCATCCCTAAAGGGGGTGTTTACCCAGAACCCCGTGCAATGTGAAATGTGACGGCGTGGGATGCGCATCCGTTCCTGCGATAGTGCGCATAACTTGTGTTTCGATTAGAGAGCCAAACCCTGAACAAAACAGATTGTGTACGCCTTCGCTGTTGAGCATCAAGACGACAGCACGCCCTCGGCCACGGCCATCAAACACAACGGAACCATCGGGCGAACTCCCGGTTGTTTTCCGACGAGCCTAAACGGATCCTCGCCGTCAGGAATTGCTTATCAAGATGCAAAGGCCCAACCATGGATAGCCGTGATGGCATCATCGCACAAAAGGGCGAGTTCCGTCACCCCGCCCTTTATGCTCCATCCATACGGCCTTTCTCGTCCTCAACCAGCGTCTGCCATCCCTGGAGTTGCACGTACCCCAACGTCTGGCCTCGGATGCGAGCGAGACATTGGTCCATCCCCAGGGTGGCGTCACATTCAATGTGTGAGTGCCTGGTAAAGGGTCTGCTGAAGGGGGAAAGGGGTCCCGATTTCCCCGTTCCCACGGCTCGGCGACCCCTACCGATGATTCCATTTGGCTGGGGAAGAGGCTGCCCGTGTCTTGGAGGATGACGGCCAAAGACAAACACGACGCACATGCATTGCTAGGTGTTGTGACAGTTATCTCGTTCTCTCATGCAAAGCACACACCCATTCGTGTCGCTTGATCCCGGGCACGACGGGTTCACGGATTCGGCTCTCTGCATCGCCATCGCAGTGTTCATCCACGGCAACGGATGCTTGCTTCATTGATCAGTGACATCACCAGTGGCGAGCTGAATGGTGTGTGCACGCGCACTAAGCCTAGGCTTGGGTCACGCGAGTCTGTCATTCTTATGGCTTCTTCATTGTGTGGCATGTCGGGATCTGTAGACTCTGGCGCCCAAGCAAATGCAAAAATTCAAAGCGAAACCACCGCGATTTTGAGGTCAATGCCATCCCGCCACTTCCGCGCTCCGCTCCTCTCATCTCATCGCGCCGTCTGATAGATGGCGGACTAAGGACTGAGAGGTGCTGGCCTGGCTTGGCTCAGTGTAGGCTGGACAGGCATGGGCTTTCTTATCGGGCGCGTCTCATTCGTCGTTCGTCTTGACCCTACGCCGCACCGTCGTCATACGCCCCCCTCCATCTCATACCTCCCCCGTCATCTGAAAACGCGGGGTCTGAGGCCCACCCTGCAGATTGGAGCCTGGGGTCTTTTATCTCATGCTAATCAGACTCTCGCTTGTTTACTGCAGGTTCGCCTGGATAGGAAGTCAGAAGGAAGCATCGATGGGTTGGTTGTTGCACTGAGGTGCCACTGGGGAGAGTCACGTTTTGCTTTTGCTTATTAGCGAGCTTTTTTTTTTGGCTTTTTTGGTGTGTGCGCGCGCGCGTGTGTGTGTGTGTGTGTGTGTGTGTGTGTGTGTGCGTGTGCGTGTGTGTCCTCGTCGGTTTGGGCTACCGGGCTTTTGAGCATTCTGCCTTTAATGGTGCTGTCGCCGAGGTCAATCGTGGTTCCCACCTAATACCCTCATGTGCTACACATCCCAGGCGCTCGCTCAGGCTGCTGCTCAGGCTGCTATTCAGGCTGCTATTCAGGCCACCTTGGTCCCCAGGTTGGCATAGGCTGCAAGCTTGTGTGTGTGTGTGCCTAAGGCTGCAAACTCTAGACGATGCCAAGTTTGGCAGTTCCTAGTCCGGTTCCTAGTCCAGTTCCTAGTCCAGGATGCCTCACAAGGTTTCCATAACGTTCCTAGGGCCAAATCTAAGCATTCTCGAGTTGGCTGACATCAAAACGCAAATCGAGATTTGATCCCGCTCTCATCGATGTGACACCATGGCCATGCCTGCCCCATCTCACTGCCCATTTTCGCAATGCTTCAGAAGACAAACCAGGCACACATGAACCCCCGACCCAACTCGTGCCTTCTTCTAGCCTGGCCCCGGTCTCTCATAGACGCTAGCTCACAGACGCTAGCTCACAGGACCCTTCATCACTGTTGTCTCCGACTGTGGAGCGCGCTTATCGTGGCATTACCACCGCTTCTGACTCGACAATTGAGGCCAAATCCCGTCTTTCATAAACAGAGTTTGGAGATGCCTCGCGTGCGTTATCTGGAGGTGGATCTGATGTTACAGTACTATGTACAGTACCCTCGACATTGCATCACACACAATGCATGCAACCTGCAGTCCTTCCTCTTTGGGCTGCTGCGGCGTACAGGAGCCACAATGCAACTTTAACACTTCCCACTTATATCCGCCATTCTGGATGACAGCGTCATCGTATGATCCAACAATTTTCATCCGATTCTTGTTTTTCCCATCTTGTCAATATCGGTTCAGAAGCTTGTCCAAAAGTTCCATGCACTCTCCCAATCGCAAACAGTAAACCCGACCTAAATACGAAAGTGCTTTGCAGGGGCACAGCTCTCGGTAATCAATTGAAGCTACGCACCGCCCGAGTCCCCATTGGCTGGGATTGCAATACAGTGCAATTCGGGTAAAGATCCTCACGTAAAAAACCCCAGATCTGAATCATTAGAATTCCACCATCCAGATGGCCGCACTCCTTTAAACGTCCCCAGTGGATTCTACATATGGCGCAAAAGTCTCAAAGCCACATGGTACAAGAGATCACCCAGAACATGAATTATACCCGTTCAATCTAAAAGCCTCCAACGGCTTAGCTGCTCATTGCTTTTCATTCTGGAATTCGATTGAGTTTCCGCTCACAAACATTACCCATAGATCCTGTTTACCCTATAGTTGTTACGGTACGGATTTGCCACCACAAAAAATAAATGCAATAGATATAAAATAGAGAAATAATTTATTTAAAACATCATTTCTACTTTGGTTGTTCCTATTGAGTATATTATTTATCCTGATGGAAGTAGTGATGCTAAAATCTTTAATATGGTGTGGTTTAGTAAAGGTTTTATTTATTCATAAAAAGTATGTATACACAAAAGTGAAAATTATGAATTTATGTTTTAGGTTGAACAGGCTCTTAGTTCTAAAATGTATATCCTACGCTTTCTTCATACTAAATTTAAAATGATGTATACATTTCTCCTAGAAGTTTGGATACTAGACATTTCGCCTAACCTAATTACATGAACCTATGAATGATTGATGCTGAGAGTTATGCATGTTATTCATTTATTGGAGAGCACTCATACCTCATCATACTGAATATGTTCCCACAGGTTTTTTTATTTATTCTTTTTATTTTTGATCAAGTATATATAGTATTTCCATTTCTTTGTATTGCTTCCATCTGCTGCTACCTGGTTACAATACAACCATCTGTTAGAGGAAAAACCTCGTGCTTGGGTTGCCGTCGGTGTCAAAACCTCTAGGAGATATATATAGTATTGTACAGCAAATAGTTGGAAAGTGGGACTGATATTGGGTGGGAGAAGCTCATGTCGCTATGAGGGTTGTCAGTTTGGGTACGAATTTTAGAAATTATAATTTGCAGCCCAGGAAACAAAACCCATGACCAAAGCTACCATATAACGGACATGGGAAATGTAGGAATCCCATACCGGGGCAATCATTTCGTTAGGGCAAGAGTAGACGGGTTGATCGAGAGTGATTTAATCAGGCATTGTGGGCCTGTTGGAATAGCCAGATATGTTTGTCTGATACGCTACTTGTGCGACCCATTGGGTGCTAAGTGAGATGGATTATCACATATTCGTGATATTTCATTGCCAATATCCTGGCCTACTTGACGTAAACCAGCCAAATGGCTCTTTGCCTGGCCACTCGTCCACCACCGTACAAACCGAGAACATTAAATACAGTCGGCATTCTGTCCATACAATTAGTTGGAAGGCAAAACAGTATACCGACTTTCCATGGGATAATCAATTGAATCGCGACGTCTTTATGTGAACAACGGCGACAAATGCCTTGACAGGTTAGAAGACGTGTAAATTCACCGAATGCGAAACATGACGCGCATCTGCTTCATAATAGTATCGAAAGTATGATAAAGACAGAGTGATGTCAAATGAATGAGGGTTTACCCAATGTGACTAAAGTCTTGGGGTGTACCTTATCATGTTGACACATGCAGGCAGAGCTTCGACACGCTCTTTTCCGTATCAAAACATTCGATACCAGAGGCAAGACCCGGAACCCCAGAAGGTTTAGAGCGCACGATAAAAATTCACGGGAAGAAGGAAATAGAGAAAGTCTCGCAAAGGAACTGGGATGGGTCTTGGTGACCAGGAGGGCGTTGGAGGCGTCAGGTTTTGAATGACTTCAAATTAGCGACACTCTAGGGTCGTGATCCTCGAGAAGAGATCATATAAGTCTACTTGCTATGTAATGGTATATTTATATTCTCAAAGAATCATGGTACATGTATGTTGCTGATGCGGGCGGTACTGGGGAATTTGATGGATAATGCTAGGAAACCGGTTCTAGTGATGATTTGTAAAGCAGTTCGATACCCTCACATATGCGAGCGTTGGAGTGCAGTCTCTGGCCGGACAATGGCGATGAGCCAAGCCATGAATCTGGACATGCGAAATAATAAAAAGAAGATACTTTGAGCTTAAATGGGAAAGTATCCGATACACACCAATGGTGGAATTTTTAGGTGCGCTGATATCTACTGTTGGGCCTCGACCATCTGCTAGCTCAATAAGTGGCTGAACGTTGCCAGCTTCCAGAGTTGCCACTAGACAATATACGGATACGTGATACTTTGGGCCTTTACCAAGGTGATTGGCCCTAAGATGGATAAATGATTCTTAGCTTAGGAGGGGGCAAACAAACGGCATTCTACGTTTAACATGTACCATCCGGACCTTTTGGTCTACCTTTTAGGCCATGGAGCTACTCTCCGAAGACACAACCAAACAACTCGGACGCTCTCGAACAGGAAGGGGACTTTGCGGATACAGAATGCGTTTATTTAGGATTCCCTCAAAAGGAAAATGCTTAGCATTCATGTTACCGCCTTTTCTTCTTTTTTTTCTTTCTGTCAAATTGCAAACCCATCAAATTTACCCTTCTCACATGCGACTACACCTTCACCGCCCACTCTCCCAACATGGTATTTGGCGTTTAAAAAGCCAGTACCAACAGAAGTTTGGTACCGGTGCTCCGTACGTGTACCTGTATCAAAGTCATCCCGTGTCCAGACGAAACCGATGCGTCATCGCTTCAGGCAACGCCCCTTTGGGCCTGGCGACGCGAACCATGTGCATGGTTTGGACCTCGCTAACAAATAGAGACCGGAGCTTTAAAACTCTTGCGGTTTCGGGAGGTTATCGATGATCCCGGAACATCGGTCCATGGCGAGGGCGTCCCCAGACTTTTTTGTTTTCCCGGCAATCCACTCTCTGTTTCGTCCAGGGCAACATTGAAACTCCACCAATGGCGGTTTTCTCCCACGCGCGACACTTGAAACGTTGCGGTGTGCCAAGGATCCTCCAACAACGCAACCGAGTTTGAATGGCGGGTTTTCTCATGGGACTCGAGTCCTTCATTAGATCTGCTGTCTGGGATCTATCCAAAGTCTACCACCTCCGGCGACTGCATTTAAGATGGCGTGCCTTTCCTACTACCATGGAGGAAGAACCAGACTCGTCTCGTGCCTCGATACAATCAACCCGCTGGCCGTGGATTTTCTCTGGATTTTTTTTTAATCCTCTTCTTCAGTCTATTTTTAAAAACATCCCAACCCTTTTTATATACTTTTTTAAAAATGCGTGTCCTTGCTTCTCTTCTCTCTTCTGCAGCGCTAGTCGCTGCCCACGGATATGTTTCCAATGGAACCATTGGCGGCAAGGAGTACGAGTTTTACCAGCCCTACACCGACCCTTACACTTCGCCTGTCCCCGAGCGCATCTCACGAAAGATTCCTGGAAACGGACCTGTCGAAGATGTCACCTCGATTGACATTCAGTGCAATGGCTACTCTGCCGGCGGTACCAACGGCAGCGAGCCCGCCGCTCTGCACGCCACCGTCGCCGCCGGCTCCACCGTGAACCTGGCCTGGACCCTCTGGCCCGATTCTCACGTCGGCCCTACTCTCACCTACATGGCTCGTTGCCCTGACACTGGATGCAACGAGTGGCAGCCTGGATCACAGGCTGTGTGGTTCAAGGTCCAGGAGCAGGGCCGAACTGGAACTTCTAACACCTGGGGAGCAGTAAGTCAAGACGGGAGAATATCAATAGGAGCAGAATGCTAACAAACATAGTCTTCATTGATGGTGTCTGGCAACAAGGGTGTCGACTACACCATCCCCAGCTGCCTGGCTGCTGGCTACTACCTTGTTCGACATGAGATTATTGCCCTGCACGCGGCCTACCAGTACCCCGGAGCCCAGTTCTATCCCGGATGCCACCAACTCAAGGTGACTGGCGGCGGCAGCACTCAGCCCTCCGGCCTGGTTGCTTTCCCCGGAGCCTATTCTGGAGATGATGCCGGTATTACTTACGACTCCTACAAGGGTAAGATACCAACACACCCCTGAATTCTATTAGGCCTTGACTGACGTTTACTTTAGCTTCCGAGTACACCATTCCCGGCCCCGCTGTCTTCTCCTGCTAAGCAGCTTGTTCTCATCAAAAAGGGGATGAGCCCGATGGCAACACATATTGGTTCTCATAGTACATAAGCAACATTCGTGTATATCTTCAAAAAGCAAATATAAATTACAATTGTGGTTCCACGCCGCCCTTGTTTCGAGGGCTTGGCAAGGTTGATCCAATCTGACTAAACTTGTCTAATTTTATGCGTCTTGAATGGTGATGTAATCTTCCAAAGAGAATTAGGCAAAGAAGAGTAAAAGAGGTTCCGAAATTGGCGGATGAAACTTGTTTTCCTTGGGTTTTACACAAGCTCAAGAAGACTTTTTCATTGACAAGGTGTCGAAGGCGGCTATTTTTGTCCTCTTGACGGCCTTAATAACCCCTCCACCCGGAGAATCAGCATGACCCCACCAGTGCCAAATTATGGCGCAGATTGCTACAACTATAGTCAGGGGAATAGAAATCCACAGCGTCGTCCAAAAAAGGGGTGTAATCAGTATTTTCCAAGATTCTCTGACGTGGTCGGTTACGAAGAGATGCGATCCAATAACGGTGGCGACCCCAATGGTGGGTAGGAATACTATCGTCATGATGGCAATCATCTTCATCGAATCGGAGTTTTGAATCATGGTCATGGAGTCTTGCTGTGCGACGAGGTTGAAAGAAAGCGCAAGGGCACTGTCGATGCGCTTCTGCAGACTGGCCAGGCGAAGTTGGCTGGAGCGGAAGACGGACCGTCGATATTGCAGACGCTCTCGAAGCTGTTCGACGACCTCGTCAGGGTGCGAGTCTACCGGCGCCTGCTTGTCACTATCAACGTATTGTATGGTAGAATCAACAAGCATGATGCAGGACTCAAGGGCCTCTGCAATGTGAATGATGTGCTTGGCGCAGTTCTGCATCGCCGCGAACGGGATTCTGGAGCTTATCTTGCGGCTTCCTTTGTTGGCGATCTCGAGGGTTGACTGCAGTTTGTTTGTTTAGTTTCGGATAAAAGAGGGAGCCCCAAGGCGGCCACTTACGCGCTCGAGAGGCCCAAATATGGTGTTCATCTTCCACAGTGTGTCGTCGACATCGTAGTACAAGCCCTCCAAGACCAAGTCAAACAGAATATATGGATTGTCTAGGACATGCTCCCAGGCATTGGAAGCAATAAACTCATTTAGCCTTTCCCTGACCTGAGGCATAGAACCGAAGCATACCAGGGTGACGCACCCCTCGCCGTCGGCTCGCAAGAAGAAGCCGGCCCTGTGCCAGCTGTATCCCATCAACTCCTTGCGGTTGTCCACCTCTGGTGCCTTGTTGGCATCTTTCTTGGCGTCAATGTTCTTGCACAGAAAATGGAACCAAGAACAGGAACCCGTTGGGTCAGTTTGTCGGCCGAAGCTATGGCTCACTGATTGAACACGCTCTCTTGCAAAGTCGCTTGGGACGCCAAGGACGCTGAACATCTCCAGTGTTTGGTCGAGAGATTCCCTGCGAGGGAGATCTAGAGGCGCAAAGCTTTGGGTTTGTTAGAATAATTGTCAGGGGCCTCTGGAGGCTGCAGTGCGATCCTACGAAGATGAATCTGTGTAAAAAAAAAAAAGAATATAAAAAAAAGAGACTGGCTTTGCTGGAGGTGTATGGCACTTACACAATTCTCAAGGTCGCCTGGGAACGAAAACAGCGGGGGTTTCCTTCGACACGCCAACGACCTCCCGGATGTTCTGGATTAGAGTCAGCGGGCATTGAAACATGGTTATCGAAATAGGGCAACTGTACCATGTGACACTTCAAAGATGTTGAGCAGCCATTGCGGGAATACAATCTCATTAGGGAAACTAGTTGCCTGTTCCGTGAATGAATTGTACGGGCTGGCTCTCTTTGTCCAGGACATCTTCACCGAGTTTCCCAATGGAAACTGCTGTCCTCGGGAAGGCCGGTGGGAAAGATCTCTCTAGAAAGCGAATTCGGACTACGACCGGCACTTAATGTGGCACTCGCAAAACACAACCTGGTTTTTCTGTCATGAGCACTCAGGGGTAAATCCGATGCGGCTGAGGAAGCGTCAAGACGCAAAAGCGGCATTCTAGGACTTTTGAGTTTTTCTCCCTTGCCAGACATTTTTCTGGATTAAGTAGCAGATGCAAGCCAGATCACCATGGGCCACCATCTGTGTGATTCAGCCGTGCCTCGACCAGCGCCACGTCTCATCCCGGTTCGAATCATCCGTTGTGACCGGGCGGCAACTAGGACCCGTAAGCCCTTGGCAAGAAACGGTTGAGATGCATGTTTAAGGGTGGCTTGACATGTACACACTGCCGACGATCCCCGATGTGCTGGACATCCAAAGCGCCACTCGCCAGGCTGGACAAATGGGGCCGTGGGCGATGGCGTCGGTTCTGAGGGCGTTGGTGGTCACCGGAAGCCTCTTTACAATGCATGTCTCACAGTCGCGTATCATTGTCATTTAGTTTGCTGCAAGGCTGCCAATCGGTTCCCATAAATGACACCTCGAGCCGTTCCCACTCTTGTTCATTTGCCACATTCGCAGGTCATCGCGGAGATGATTGAGGGAGAAAAAAAAAAAGGCCCGCGCTATGGCTGTGCGTCAACTGAATCGCTAGAAACAGCCTTCATTCTATTCTATTTGTTCTTCGGAGGGTGCGGCTCCGTGACTCCGAGACTCCGCAACCCACAGCCCCGGTTGCTGTTTTGAGATGTGATGCTGCGTCTGCTTTTTGACGCCACCAAGTCCTGTGAGTTTGTGGTAGAGCTGAGTCGATAGCCGTCCCTAAGCTTCACACTGTTATGAGCATGTCAATCTGTGACACGACGTGTCATATTCGCCCCGACTAGTTCTATGTCACTGGCTCTTCTGATTGAACTAAACCACCCAGAATATTACGAAGCTGAATGCAAGGTAAGAACAATTGCCGAATTGAGTTCACAAAGATGGTCATCAGGTAATTTGTTTTAAGTGGGGGTCTGTTATTATACGGTCGTTGTACTGGGATTCAGCGCTATGAAGAAGATCACTTTGTTAGCTTGTCCGTTACGTACTACCCAATGACTCTTTAAATGCGCAATGAATTGCCACTGAATCCATTCCATTCAACATATGAAGATTGTTGGCTTCGAGCCATATTCTTGTTGAGAGCTGCACTAATCCATGCCTCTCCACTGCGTCCTTTCCGTTGGTCATTGTAGCTAAACCGTAATCCTGAAGGATTGCCAGGTCATCTTCAAAGGAGGCGATTTCCGCGACCAAGTTGATTTCAAGTTTTTTATCATAATTGTGGCTTGAGTTTGTCTGGGAAATCATAGGAAGATGGCTATTGGAGCAACCCCCCTCAGGTGGAACAAATCTTCTGATAACACCATGAGAGCTTCTTTCCAAGCTCATTCCCCTCCTCAAAAGGTTTAAAATCTCATAGAGACATCCCTGTTGATTAAAGAAGCGCATAATAGCTAGTAGATCTGCCACAGAGGGTCGGCTGGATCGAAGGGAGTCAAACGACAGTTGCTGCATTGTTAGGATCTTATTGGATGCCCCCCTATACCGTCTTAAGTCACGTCTTGGTATTGCTCTATCACTCTCCTGAAACTCATACAGGTACCTTAATTGCAAAGTTGGCAGCATCCGCATTTGTATGTAAGCGCCAGTTTGGCTAATGGCCAATGGGATGAAATCATGAGCTCGCGCTGGATCCGATGCTATAACTTCATCCGTGATTGACCCCAGTTTGGCTTGAAGGGCTCAAAGGATTCTGCCTCCGTCATAGGCCCAACTTCAATACACCGGACTGATCGGCGCTATAAAGTATCATGAACCATCTTGGCGTGGTTTCATTGCTCAGTGAGCTGTAAACCAGTTGCATGATATCGGCATTTTCTTGGTTTAGCCCAGGAATCCTAAACGTGCCTGCAATGGACTTCTATGAGGAGACAACTTTGTGGAATTCATTGATGCATTCGGAATTGCTCGATGTGTCCCAAACCCCTAGCAGGCAATACTGGTGATAAATGCCCACTATCGCAACCATGTGTCTGGTATTGGCTCTCCAATACTTCGCCCAGGCGCATGGGGTTAACTGCTGAGGGTGTTTGGAAGCCAACTGGATCCTGTCCCAGAGCCAATTATATTATTTTTTCCCAAGGAATGTTCTCACCGAATAAAGAACCCATGGGTTTGAAAGGAATTATCCTCGGGGGTTTTTTATTAAATTTTTATTTTATTTTTAAAGCTAAATACAATATGCCTTGACAAGATTACCACTCGTTTTGCCAGTACGCGCATAGGCAAAGGACTTGGTTTGGCGAGTTCAGTCAAGACATGAGCTTGTTAACGTTATTGTATCCTCCATTGTGATATATTGGTGCAATTACTTATGCAAATAAGGACACCATGGTACATTCAACACCCTAATTAATTAAGTAGTCTTGTCCTTTATTCCAGCAAAGCCACAGCTAATTGATTCTTATGCTCAGTGATTGTGATCCACTTCGTGGGATGAGCTCTTATCGATAAGACCGCTAGGCGGCAACTCAGAGCGGGGCAATCCGCCATCAACAGCCAACCTCCAGTGTCACCTTCACCATAAGTCTACTCTCATTCCCATCTCCGTCGCAACATCAATAGCCCTACGCTTCTAAGGGAGAGGCGGGACTTCACGATGGAGGCGGGAGCTCTTAAATCATGGGGTATGTGCACCTGACGTCGACTTCTCTGACCTGACTTTGATCGCTGACCTTGCCACAGAGCTGGACAACAATGTCCAGTTGGTCGATCCGAAACGTGACGCCCTCTACAACTACGACGCTGAGGCGCAGAAGAGCATCGGCTCTGCACGGCCATGGACAAAAGACCCCAACTACTTTAAGCACGTGCGCATCAGTGCCGTTGCGCTCATCAAGATGACAATGCACGCCCGCTCTGGTGGCAACCTCGAAGTCATGGGCCTGATGCAGGGTTACATCGACGAGGACACCTTTGTCGTCACCGACGCTTTCCGGCTGCCTGTCGAAGGAACCGAGACCCGAGTCAACGCCCAAGGAGAGGCCAACGAATACCTCGTCGAGTACCTCGACCTCTGCCGTGCCCAAGGACGACAGGAGAACGTCGTGGGGTGGTACCACAGCCACCCTGGATACGGATGTTGGCTCAGTGGGATCGACGTTGACACTGAAGCTATGCAACAGCAATTCCAGGATCCGTTCCTTGCCGTCGTTATTGACCCCGACCGCACCATCAACGCCGGAAAGGTCGAGATCGGCGCGTTCCGTACCTACCCTGCCAACCACAAGGCCGAAGGTACCAGCAGCACCACATCGGATGGTTTCCAGGCGGTGCCGTTGGCCAAGGCGGCCGAGTTTGGTGCTCATGCCAACCGCTACTACAGCCTAGAGGTTTCTCACTTCAAGAGCTCTCTCGACTCTCATCTTCTGGAGCTGCTATGGCACAAATACTGGGTACAGACTCTCAGCCAGAGCCCTCTCCTCACCAACCGCGACTACGGCAACAAGCAAATGTTGGATCTCAGCTCCAAGATTAAAGAAGCCACCGGAAACATCACGCGGAGTAGAGCCACGCAGGGTATTATGGGCGGCAGGATGAAGGGGGCCGACAAGGCCGTGGACAAGCTGGCCAAGGATGCCAATCTGATTGCCTCCAAGGAGAGGTCGGGATTGATTGCAAGCCAGGTCAAGGCGAATGTGTTCAACAATCTAGGAACGAAGCAGCAAACGACGAATGAAGATGAATGATTTGTTTTTATTATGGGAATGCGTTAGTACAACGACATAGATGGCGTTCAAAGGTCAAATCGAGAAGCTTCGTATGACTGGGATTGATTTTTTCACCGTCGTGTCATTACTCACTACCAAAATTGTATGTGATACTGTTGCATATTTCTGGCTAGCTAGATGGAGCAAGAAATCTGCACACGAGTATCCCAAGAGTTAAACGCTCTAGTAGCCAATGAAAACTCCTTTGTAGATGCAGGCCGAAATCCTTCCCCCGAAACAAACACCTACAGCTTCATGTCTCTTGACTTTGTCAGATACTTTTTCGTCCACGCCCCCCTGGCAGCAATCGACGCCTTTGACACCGGGTGGTCTGGCACCAGCAGATCAAAGAGGTGGAACCCTCCGGGCCAGATGTGCAGCTCAGCCGCAACACCAGCCGCCCACAGCTTCTGCGCATACTCGATGCTCTCCTCGCGGAACAGCTCCGCCGACCCCACCCCAATGAATGTCGGCGGCAGACCCGCCACATTGGTCGCCCGCGCGGGCGACGCCAGGGGACTCACGTCGGGCTTGCCCACCACCGAGGCGCCCAGGTACGACGTCCACGCCGTCTGGTTGGAGCCGAGCGACCAGCTGCCCTCGCCGACAAACTGGCGGCTGGAGGTGCTCGTCATGCGGTCGTCGAGCATGGGGCTGTCGAGCAGCTGGGCCCGGATCCTGGGGCCCTTGCGGTCCCGCGCGAGCGTCGACATGCCGACCGCCAGACATCCGCCGGCGCTCTGTCCCCACAGCATCAGGTACTCGGGGTCGATGCCGAGCTCCGCGACGTGGTCCCAGACCCAGGCGAGGCCCGCGTACGAGTCGTCGAGCGGCACGGGGAACGGGTGCTCCGGCGAGAGGCGGTGCTCGACGGTGATGCACACGGCGCCGACTTCTTGTCCTCGCTGCAGGACTTCCTTGAAGCCGAAGAAGCGGTTGCCGAGGATGGTGCCGCCGCTGTGCGTGTAGTAGATTGCTGGCCTTGCCGAGCTGCGGGCAGTTGTACCCTTGGGCTGGAAGATGGACAGTGTGACGGGGCCGTGAGGTCCGGGGACGGTGCGCTCCTCGTGTGTGTATGGCTCGCCTTCAAGAACATCTGCCAGGGGGACGATGGCATATCCAGCGTCGCGGAGCGGCTGGATCATCTCTGGGGTGATGTCCGCGGGGCCGGTGAGGGCCTCTAGATAGGCCGCGAACTCGGGCTCGTACGGGGGCTTGGGGATTCCTGAAGGCATGGTGAATAATCTGCTTGGTGGTTTCTCAATTCATCAAGTTGCCAAGAAGGGCTCTGGAGTTGAGGGGGAGAGACGTGCTGTTGTTATACGTCTAGCCATGATCCACGTTACATATTGCCTGAACTGCAAGGGAATAGCTTTCCCCACAGACAATTCATCGTGGGGCTCGCTGATAGGTTTCCGTGTTGCAGTTCGATATTGGTTCCGTTGTAAGAGGACAATGCCGAATGACCTCGGTCTGGAATCTCGCATATCACAGATACAACCTGGACCTGAACCTGGACCTGGACCTGGACTTGGACCAGGGTTGGTCTGGGCGCCAACATCGGGGGGACTTTGGTCGAAACATGCATATAATTCTATGGAGAAGAGTGAATTATTTTTTCTTCACGAATGCATTTCACGTCTTAAAACTAGAACCTCTCAATACAACTTTGTAATTCCTTTTTCCTGTCTCTCAAGCAGGAGGCTGAAGCACCAAGGTTTCTCAAAGTACCTGGCACATCTCCCCCCACCTGGCGTGGAAAAGATCTCCCGGCAGGACAGCTGAGATCTCATCTCAACTCGGATTCAAGCCCAGCTGTTGATTCCGCACCCCAGCTGCATTAAATTGCCGTCGGTGCAAGGCATGCGGGCGACTGCGGACCCTGCACCGCCAAGCTGCATAGTCTCGCTGTTCCCCTCAGCGTCTTTGCCGCAGCGGCGGATAGCACCAAACTTGCAGTCGAGCGGGTCCCCCACTCGCGCTCGTTTACTCAATCGGTAGAGCTGAATTGGTAGCTTGCGGACGACTTGGAGATGGGCACGGAGACGCACAGCAAATAGTTTGTTGGCTATCTGCAGCCACCCGGGTTGTACCACTGCCAATCGCCACATTGCTCCGGGATCCTATCATTAATTATCCAAGAACAAGTAGATGAATGGAATTCACAAAAAGAAAAATTGCGTCTTATTATAAATTGTAGTTCTCTTTAATGCTCGGCTTCTTCTCATCATTTCGTTCCATATAGTCACTCGCAGACTGCTCTACTGATGTGTGTCGTGATGTGCCTTGGTTTTTACCATGTACGTGTGCAGCCACTGAAACTGCCCATGATCATTGTAGACGATGGATTTAGAACGTGCTGGATTGTTGCCGTGCTTTTAAATTTTATTTTATTTTATAGAGAAAATATACATCACTGTTCCCGGTGCTGCAACCACTGATCTTGCCCATTGGATTGAATAAGAAACCTCAGTCACGTCCCCGCTTTAGTATTGGCTATGCCAGTACAATACGTCCCGTCCCATCGGCTCAAGATATATATGTAAACACTTGTCAAGTTGTTAATCATCTCGTCTTCACCAATAAGGTATCAGACATGCAAAAAAAATTTGTCCCATCTTCATCATTGAGAACCTCTTCTACTGCCTGCCTGCTCGCCTGCTCAGCCAAGCGATGTGCTCTATTCGGTTTTTATTTCGCCTAAATACAAGATTTAAAAAGCTGTCCACCAAGCTCGTCTCTGCAAAGGCACCGCAGACGCAAACACCATGCAGAGAGGCCATACCCTGTGCCATGACACAAGTGCCACATCTAAATTACATGGGTTGGTGCCACGTCGTCTCGTGAGGTCTCACTAGTTGCACTGTTAAGGAGGATGTGAATTTTAATGCAAACAATATGCAACCGTTTCGATTAGTAATTTCGAGTGCACAAGGCTTAGTTTGCAGGTATGCATGCAATGTCCTGTGTGCAGACTAAAATTACATTGCTGTTTACATCAAACGGGTTCTTTACTAACTTCACATGGCCACCAGGTCCTATGGAGGAAGCCAAAATCTACTTCACAAATATGGAAATAGAAGATGCACAGCACCAGCTGATTTCCAAAAACGGCTCGAGGCTAACTGCGAGCCGAGACAAGGGATGCCACGTCGCGCAGAAAGTGGCGATCATCGTCATGGAACAGACCAAGCATATACCTCCAGGACTGGCGGCCTGCCCAAAAGAATATCGGAACCATCACCAAGCCCAGCTCTGTGCTGCATGCAGCTAGCGGTATCGTGTTACGCCGGCTGTCATTGGACGCCGTGGCCATAACCCAGCTTGCCGCGCATCAGGCCTCGTTCGACGCTCAGCTCGGGAAGCCCAAATCTATCGACGAATGCCGTGGGCATGGCACTACCACGTACTCCATGGCCACAGGCCCAGACCACCATCGCAGGCTGGGAACCATGATGGCGACAAGTTTTGTAACGTGCGACACCCCCCGTACTCAGGCGTTGATGGTTGCATGGGCGCTTGGCTAGCTATGGCGAGCGTACGGTTTGACGTCATGGATCGCCCATCTTCTCTCGGCGGCCGAACAATTTCCTGCTGGGCGACGCGCACGGAGCGGCATTCGGCTTGGCGGGGGTGCTGCAAAATCAGGGCACGAGAGCAGAAGCTGAGCCTGGCGACTGCAGTGGATTGCGCCATGGAGGGGCGAACGCGTAATTGTTGATTAAATGGTGAAGGGTCATGACGATGTACTGTAGTAGCTGAATTGGGCTCAGCTGTCATGGCCCAGATGCAGCGAGGCTGGTTTGTTTCATTGAATAGGGCCAATATCGCGTGCTAAATAGGTGACTGGGAGGCAGTGGCTAGTTAACTAGACTAGATAGTTGATGGGTGATTCAGCCCAGCATGGGTGGGACCTGCTGTCAACTGCACTGAGATGTTCTACATTGCACTATTGCACTGGTGGAGGCCCACGAATACACTGACTTTGTGGGGGGCAAACGAAATTCCAAAGGCGGGATTCATCCAGCTAACGCTAAGAGACATGGCATATTTCTTGGCTTGGGGCGTTTGTGAACAAGTATTCGCATGTCAGGCTTCTTTGTGGGGTTCTTGGCTGAGATGATTCACCAAAAAAAAAAAAAAAAAAAGGCCAACAGCAATACAGAGGAGGTGCAGCACAATCACAGCCATTTGTGATTTGTGGTAGGATAACCAAGCCCAAGGCTGTCTGACCTGTCACCGGCACCACCGCCTGGGCAACACAGGTCACGAAGCAACGCCCTAAAACCATCCAACTACAGGTTCCAGGAGGTAGAGAGAGGTTGGATGCCTCCATTTTTTATTTTATTTTAATTGTTAGTCTGCGACTAATGGTTTGGACGGTATTAGCCGAGCACAAGCGCCTGAATGGTCAGAGGGAACTAAACCGGTAGCATGCTGCCATCAGCCATCGCGGCGAGGCGCAGAAACATTCGACACGGGTCTAGACTCTGCACGTCCATGTGTCTCAGCTGTTTCCCGTCCCGTAGGCCATCGAGCCACGTTGGAGAAGAGGATGGCGGGAAAGTATGATAACGGCCCAATCAATACAAACGTGGTGAAACACGACAAACCCTCGATACAACCAATTCGCCGTCCAAGGCCGGGTGGGGCAGTGTCGACAGAGTTCGAGAACGTTGTTCATTATGATGAGCCTCTTTTGGCCAGGTCCCCACGTAAATGATCAATTGGACGCACACCCCTGTCGTCGTTCGTTCCGATCAATGATGCCGTGGGTGCGGTGCTGTACTGTAAGTTAGCTGACTCTTGCAGCTTGCTAGCTTGCTAGCTTGCTCAGGGTATACCGGTACAGAGCAAACGATATTGGGCTGTTGCTAATCCATTGTACCCCGACTTATTACGGCTACATCCAGCTTAGGGCCCAATTCTACCTGTGTCGCATCCTAGTTGGCTGGTTCGAGTGTGCCAGCCAACCGTCTTAGTTGGTAGTCGACAAGCACTTCTGCGACATGGCCCGATGACGTCCACGATTAGCGCTTCTCCTGGCCCTTGCCAAACGTCACTCCCTTCCCCAATCCAGCTTCCCCTGCAATGATGTAGGTAGCTACAATGCTAATGGTAGCTACCTACTTTGGTTTGCACCTCCATTCGACCCGAGAGTATATGTAACCCGTCGCCCGCAACCAGACCTGCTGGGTATCCTACTCCTGTCTTATTTTCCTCTCTTCATCTACTGGAAGCTCATTATACCCCGTCCCTTAGAGGAACATTAACATAATCCTGTGATACCCAAACAATCCCCGTTCACCTCATCCAACCCTTCCTGTTTGAGCTTTCCTTGACTACCGCACCCGACTTTTCTCGATTATCTTGATACCCAGTACTACCGCCACCTTCCACAGCCACCTTTTTACCTCAATTAATTACAAACCATCACAACCATGGCCTCTGTTAATAAGCCTATCAATGCGTCTCAGAAAGAGTCCGACATCAACCGCAAGCTCCAGCTTTATGGAATCATCAGGGCATTCCAGAATGGCAAGGTTCCTTCAGTATGTGCATTGCTTTCGCCTCCAGTCTTTTGCCCCACGAACATACTAACCATTTTTCTCGTCAGAATGATCAAATCGATGTAGCTCTCAGCAGCTTTCTCCAGTCCAGAGCCCTTTCGAACCCGCCCGCTGAACTTTCTGACGACGGCAAAGTCCTGGTCAATGATGCGCGCGAGGTCGTCAAGCAGGCCAAATACCTGCTTCTATCCAAGAATGAAGGCAACTTGATCCAGGATTTCATCTGGGAGACGACCCATTTCGACCGCGAGTCCGTCGCTTCTCCCAATGCCCCTGTTTCCAAAGACGCCGCCAAGCAGGACGGCAAAGAGGCCTTGGAGGGACTGAGGACCCTCGCAACTCTCCTCATCACAAACGGCCAGTTTCGAAAACTTCTCAAGGACAGCACCGTACTCCTGCGAGACATTGCTGGCGATGCTGCCACCAACGCCGCCTCCAGAGTTCGTCCATCCGAGGACCAGCTAGGCCAGATTGATACACCTGCCGAGGACAACACCTGGCACGATGCCCCTGATTTCTCCAAGGATAATCTGAAGAAGAAGACAAAGGGCTTGTATTCCGGAAGCACGAAGCAGGACGCCCAGGAAGTTGCCTCTGCTGCCATCAACGCCTCTGTCCCAGAGTCCAACACGGATACCCAATTTGGCCGCTCTGCAGCCGGCCTCAACACTACTATCCCACAGTCCAATGTGAATACCCAAATTAACCCTACTGCTGGAATTGATGCCGCAACCACAACTGCCCAGCAGAAGCTCGATGGAAATGTTGACAAAGGTACCAAGAAGAACATTCTTCAGATCAACGAAGACTATCGTCGTCGTGCTCGGGAATACTTTGACAAGAAGATGCCTCAAGATCGCAAGGACCAGACCATCTTCCGTCTTAAAAAGATGATTCTTGAGTGTCAGCAGCATGAGGACTACTCGCAGGCCATTGAGACCATTCTTCGACTCGCCGAGACTTACGGCAAGCATGGGCGCAGTCTTGGTCGGGATGGTGCCGACTCAACCAAGCAGGCTCGATCTGGCTTTGCCGCCGCAGAAGCAGATCTGCGCATGCTCATCGAGCGCTTTGCCAACGGAACTTCAACCTCCGACTTGTGGGAGTCTATCGGTCAAATCTACAAGGATGCCGATAAGGACCCGGAGCTCAAGGAATGGTTCAAGGACATGGATGCCTACATTCGACGCTGTCTTCTCGAACAGGGCTTCATTCTTGAGGAGGAATCGACTCGGCAGTGGGACTTGCTTTATGATCAAGGTCGATATCTACTCCGTAACAAGTATCGCGCCCATACCGATCGTGTCATTGACGAGATCAAGTTCATCTCGGATCAATTTGACAAGGATGTTCAGAACAAGGCCTTCGCCCAGTCGGTTCAGAAACTGTTCAAGGATCTCGGTACTGGTGTTGATGGCAAGGTTGTCTTTAAGCCCCACCTCCTCAAGGATATCGGCGAGGTGGTTATCCCGGCCATCCTAGAGAACACTGCCTACATTCCTATTCCTCGCATCGAGTACAGCGATCCTCAGTTTGACGCTGTCATCGAGAACTTGGTCCTCGAGAGCGACAACTTCACCCCCAACGTGCTCGAAATCGCAAGCGAGCACTACTTTCGCTTGGGACGAAAGAAGATTGCCAACAAGAACCACCAGACATTTGAGGTCAAGGTTGCCGGTGTCCAGATGGATCTTCGCGATGTCAGTTTCCACATCAAGCGTAAGCAGGGCTTCCCCAGCATCACCGACACGGGTGTCATGGACATTTTGCTACCAGGCGATGGATTCTCATTCAAAATGAAGGTGGCTTCGGCCCACAAGAAGGACTCGCAGAATTTATTCAAGGTCGAAAAGGTGGATGTTGATTTCAAGGGCCTCTCATTCAAGATCAAGAAGTCCAACCACAAGCTGCTCTTCGCCTTGTTCAAGCCCATTGCACTCAAGGTTATGCGAAAGCCCATCCAGAAGGCTGTTGAGAAAGCCATCAAGGACCAGTGCAACATACTTGATTTCCATCTCTTCAAGGTCAAGCAGGAGGTCGACCGTGCCGCAGCCGAGGCGCGTGCCAGCCCCGAAGATGCTGCCAATATCTACACACGCTACATGAATGCTTGGAAGCTGGAGTTTGCCAAGAAGGCAGAGAAGGCACAGGAGGCCGTGGCCGACAAGAAGGTCAACATTGCCTTTGTCAAGGAGGACAGCATCTTCCCCAACATCGACCTTCCCGGTGGTATCAGCAGCAAGGCTTCGGAATACAAGGAGCTTGCTGCCAAGGGCGAGAAGTGGGAGAGCCCCGTTTTCTCCGTCGGCTCGGCCCGAAAGAGCAGCGATATCCCAGCTGCGCCCAAGATTGAGCGCAGGGTGCACCCGGTAACCAATGGACACACCAACGGCACGCACGCAGTCAACGGAAACGGTGTCACAAACAGCCACAATAAACCTTTGAATGGCAACGGCGTTCAGAATGGCAATGGCCATCACCACACCAATGGGCACCAGAAGATTGGCGACATGGTTATCCCTCCTCCTGCAGGCCAAACAGTTTAGAAAATTTGGTGAAGTCAGGTTGTAGCGAGATGATGTTTGAAAAGAATTCTGGGAGGGGGGAAGCAGTGCTTTACGTTATACCCTTTTGAATGAGTGTGATGTGTTGAATGCCTGTTGTTTTTGATACCACGATGAAGGTAATGATGGGAGGATAAAAAAAAAAAGGATTGGACGCGTTACGATAGCATGGACTATTTTTGCTTGTGATTGATTGCTTTTTGTTAATGATGACAAACGGTTGATAATTCTAAATTGATGTTTTGCACTGGATGACTTAATTACGTTCGGTTTCGGGTGAGGATCGTTTGTATGGTCTTGGCTGACGTTGTGACGAAGTTAATGCAGGGAGGACAAAAACTCTCTTTTCAAAAGGAAGGATTTCAGCTTTGCTTTGGTCAATCATTTGCGGCCATTGTGATTAATTGAACTGGCTGACATATGTCCCTCCCCTCCCATTTTTGAATAGTGCCCTGTCCGTCCGTCAGACACGATGACAGTTACAGACAAATGGGCAGTGTGGCTGGTGCCTATGTGTGTGTGGCGAGTAACAAGGTGGCGGAGGCCTCGCTCGCTTGTGACTGTCTTTGGTGGTGGTGTCCTTTAGTGGTATCCTTCAGCGGTGTGTCCCTTGGTAGTAGTGGGGCCACATGGTCATCTCAGCTGGCCCTCAAGTTGCCAGGGCCATAACAAGGACCAGGCAAAGAGCTGCAATCACTCTGTCACTACATGCCTTCTTAGGTTGGCCTCAATTTCTCTTGCCCTAGCAAGGCTAAGCTAATGGATCAAGACTATTAAGTCATCCCTTTGCAACCCCATATACTCACTAACTCCGTGTTTCCTCCCAAACCCTCCTGAGCTCTCTCAAACTTTCTCAAACTTTCTCAAACTCTCAAACTCTCCCAAACTCTCCCAAACTCTCCCTCCCGGTTCAACGTTGCAGCGCGAGCGAGGCTTTCTAAAAGCTCTCTCATGCCCCACCAGGTTGCATCATGACGCCTGCGGCTCTCACTCCTGAGCAGACGCACGCGCTCTTTGACATTCTCACCCACCATGAGACGTACGCGGAAATCGAGGCCTTCAAGTTTCCTGACGCCGTGACGAGCTATGGGTTCCCATTTGCCAGAACAACCGTCGTGCCCCAGTCGCAGCAGCAGTTTTCGGGATGGAGGAGCTGGTCCGGTACGCCTGTCAACTCGACCCCGGGGACGCCTCGAGTGAGGACGCCAGTTCCCCCGGCAAAGCCGACACCGGAGGAGGACACCAGCAATGAGGGCGACAAAAACGACGACAAAAACGACGGTGAGGATGATCAGGACCCGTCCACGGCGCCCATCTCCCAGATGCTGCTCACCGGCTTCGTCCTCCTGCTCCCCGGCGTGAGGGATCTACCCCGCGAATTCTGGTCGGTGCGGATGCAGGGCATTCTGGTGAGGTTGGGTGAGGCGGATCTCTCGGAAAGTTACGACAAGGGCGCCCTCGGAACCCGCAAGGTGCTGGCCACGGGAGCCAGCGTGCTCATGGAGATTATTGGACGCGGTGCTTTGGGTGGACTCAAACGACGTCCTCACGCAGAGCCCCAGCTCGGTGCTGGTGTTGCTGGTGCTGGCGCTGGTGCTGGTGCTACTGAAACGAAAGAAGAGGTATACGACCATACCAAGGCTCAGGATCTTACAAGAGCCTGGGATGATGTGCTCGAGGGTCTTGTATACGGCGACCTGTCCGACAAATTATTTGATCATTACACCAAGACGGACGACCTGGAAGGCTATTCCCCAACCATTGCGGCAGCAGCCCAGTATGCCATTATTCAGTACGTCCTGCCAGTGTCCATCATTGTTTGCATCGCGCCGTTGGTTAACCATGATGCAGCCTCGCCACCCTGATTCACCACATCTTTGTCCTCTCGCCCGAAGGGCAATATCTCCTCAAGCTACTTGAAAATGTCCACAGCCTAATTCCATACAAGATGGTCAAGCAAACGCTCCGAGTGGGCAACGCTGCCACCATGATTAGTGCCATGATGCGCCTGCTCCTCGCCAAGCTGAGCGTCACCAGTCTCACCAACTGGGTCGGGCTAACGGCCAATGCGGATGACGGTATGAATCTACTGCAGAGAATCATATCCCTGACGTTGTCGTGGGATGCGGGCGAGTTCCGCAAGAGCGCCGATAAGATTGAAAAGACAAAAGATCGCCCCAGTGACGAAATGCTGCAGGCTATCCGGGACCATATTGCCCAGGGCCGCTCTGAGCACGAGACGGTGCGAGCCGCCAGCATAGAGCACTCTCAGTCCATCATCACCGCCATCCTCAATGCCGCCAACCCGGAACTCACTGCGGGCCTGACGGAGCAGAAGCATGCCCAGTGCCTCGAGTACTACTCCGCCCTACTATCCGTCCACGACCGCGAGAGCATCACCGCTACGCTATGTCGTCAGCCACCCGACCTCTTCACGGCGACAGTCAAGGACCTATTCACAGCCTATGAGCCCATCATCCGGTCGGTCCACTCCCAGGTGGACCTGCGCGAGCACGTCGAGGCGGGTCAGGCCTTTATCGATGACTTTATCAAAACCAGCAAGCCTAAAAAGGACGAGACTGGCACATCGACGCCGCTAGGCGGGATGCGATCGATTCTGAACAGCGATTCGAACAAGACGTGGAAGATGCCCACTGTCGACGACTACGTGGAGCTGCTCAGGAGAAACCGATTTCTCTTGTACAGGTGGATCCACGCCTTGGCAAAGTCTTGCCCCGAGGTTTGGGAGGAAATGAGAAAATGGTTCAATGATGCTATGCTCAAATTCCACCAGGAGGAAAAGCCTCAAGAGATTCCAAGTGCAGAAGCGGCCAAATCCGAGAGCGCGGGTGTCGACACGAGTGACGATGGGAAAACGAGTCGCACAACAATTAGCAATGTCGCTGGCACGAGTCTAATGGACCATCGCCTCAACGAGTTATTCCAGTCTCTCTCCGAGCCTTCTCGGCTGCCCGTCCTCGCTGCTCTCGACGCGCACTCTTCCTATCTTTCCACACTCTCCGCCCTGTCCACTTCCCGCCTTCAACGCCTCATCGACTCATCCAACTCCGATTCCAATAGCATGGCGGGTCCGGGTATATATCTGTCGAGGTGGCAGGGCTTGATAGAATCCACGCCCATCACACCCAGCCTGCCGCACGATGCTGTTCGGACAGGCAAGGATGTGAAACACGCAATGACGATGGGCAAGACAGTTGTCGCCGGCGCTGACAAGGCGAGGGAGGCGGCGCATCGAATGGCTGAAGAAGGTCCCGAAGCCCCAGATGTCGACGTGGTGATCAAGGAATTGGCAGAGGGCTTCCGGAAGCTGCTCCAGGACCTTGGGCCGCAAGAATCAACAAACACTGCATGAGACGAGAAGAAATACATGCCCACGTAGAAATTATAGAATACGCCATTTCTTAGAAGTAACAGTAAAGTAAGAAGCTTGTGTAATTGCTACGGCCCGAAACTACCAATAGACTCGAAACACTCTTCTTGAACGATTATACCCTGTGGTTAATAAACATGTTTCTCGTTTCCGTCTCCCCCGACCCCGACCCCAAAAAAATGATACTTGATGCAACCTATTGCTTTTGGTAAATCCCCCCCTTGTCGTTTCTGATTCGAAACCACCTAGCTGACTCTGGCTCGCACTTCCTTTAGGCAGTACTCAGCACGCAGAGCTCCGGCGAGCTGGGATCTCGACACTGAAGATTGATCTCAGTCTGGGCCGTCGCCGGTTGGTCGTTGGCTTTTCCGGCATGCCCGTCGAGCATTGTCCAGGCGACCGCTCCCGCGCCGCAGTTCGCACACACGGGGAGACGCTCTCCTGGCGGCCGGGGAACTCAAAGTCGACATCTGGGCTCGGCTCGCGACGCGGACGAGAGTTGGCGGCAGCGGCGTCCCTGGCTGTGTCCGCGCGGGCCAGCATCCACGCAGGCGGCTCCGTCTTAGGAGTCGCGGGGAGGGGCTTGTTGATGCTGGCAGCGCCGACGAGGTCGGGCTCGGAGTCGAGCCAGCGGACGCGGTCGCCGCTCATCTTGTTGGCGAACTGGATGATGGCCGCGGTGGCGCCGTCGGGCGACGACTCGAGCTGGCCCACCCGATAGGCCAGGCCGTCCAGGAAGTCGTCGGCGGGGTGAGGCGGCGCCGGGGTGGGCGATATGGTGATGGCCGGGTTGGACACGAGGTCGACCGTCTCGAGGAGCTCCACGTCGTCGCCGTCGCCGTCGCCTTCGCCTTCTTCGGCCGTCAGGTCCACCATCTCGCAGAGGCCGTCGCCAAAGTCCATGTCCTGGTCGTCAATGTCGTCAATGCCGTCAAACACTACTGGCCGAGGCCGCCGAGGCTCGTCCGGGGCCGTGGGCTTGAGGTTGCTCTTGGGGTACTGCTTGAGCTGCAGGCGGTGCTTCCACGCGAGGCGGATGCGCACGCCCGTGGCCTCCTCGAGCCGGCGCACCAGCAGCCCGCACCGCGCGCAGTTCTTGCGCGAGAAGTAGATCTCGAGTAAGGGCCGGGAGCCATCCTCCCAGGCGACGCCGCGGAGGCTCCGCAGGTGGTGCAGTCTCACCTTGTCAAAGTCGGCCGTGATGCCAAAGTAGCTGAGGAGCACAAAGACGCCGTGGACGGCCAGCTTGACCTCGACATGCGAGCCCTGGAAAATGCCCTCGTTGTCCCCCGTGGAGCCGAGAAAGTTATCAAACGGTCCCCTCATGGACACGCCGAGGAGCTTGGCCACGGCGACGACGCGCCTAGCCCAGAGCTGGTTCGCGAGCACCCCGGGCTCCGCGTCCAGCACGTCGCCGTACTTCCCGCACCCGTGGCCGCTCTCGGCCGCGGTGAGGACGATGCGCTCCCCCTTGGGGTTCACGAGGGCGAGGAAGCCAGCCGTTTTGCGGTCGAGCTGCCTGCCAATGGCCGAGGGGCCAAAGAGGGATCGGGCGCGCTTGTGGGAGAACTGGAACTCGAGGTTGGGCCCGATGACCTGGATGCGGAGCAGGGTGTTTTCGGGGTTGGCAATGTGGTGAAAGTAAAAGGGCGATGAGGTCTTGTTTGGGGATATAAATAGGGGTAAAACGTTGTCAACGCTTGGGTCCGACATTTTCGGGGTGGGTTTTTTTTTTCTTCTTCTTCTTCTTCTTATTCTTTTTTTGGATAATGATATTTAGAAGAATGCTGACTCTCAGGAACTTGACAGGATTGCCTTTCTCTCGTTTTTCTCTTCCTAATAATACTAGGACTGGTGGTTAGAGTGCGAGCAAAACTCCGTGGAACAGACGGTTGCATACCTCGTAGCTCTCACAACTAAGAATGAATGGTGATAACAAATACTTTTCGCATGTGACGACCGAGGCTTCCTCTGCGCTCGCTGGCTTCTAGTCAATAAGCATTCCACAGGGAGAGGGAGGCTGTAGAAAGGGGGCTCTGTTCCTTAGGGTGCAGAGCCTCGTGAGAGGCACTCACACTCAACTCCGCGCGCAGCCGGCCAGCTCGGAGCTTGATTCACACTCTGCGTGCGAAACTGCCCGCCATGGCACCTTTTTTTTTCTTTTTTTTTTAATAAAAAAAAAGGAATTACATGGTGAAAATCCTTGATCATTCAAAAAAAAAAAAAAAAAAAAAAATTGGTTGGCCAACTGGGGTGTCAAATAAAACAGGTTGAAGAGTAAAGGCTGGAGTTTGGAATGAGTATCAACCCACGAGATGCAGTGGTGGGTGAGGGTTGATGGTTTGGTGGTGGAAGTGGCAGAAACAAAACCAGTCCAACGGATGAATAGTTGACAAAAGAATCTCATGGATTTCGAGTAGAATCGAAAAGAATATTCATAGTTGCTAGGAGGGGGGCAACTCAAGTATGAATGCGAATGGAATAACATGTGCCATACAGAATGATGGCTCTCATGCAAGCATTAGCAGCCCGCAGAGTTGCTGCAAAAAAAAGGCACATGCCATGCAGCAAATGCCAGATAACCCCAGCTAAATGAGCTATTTTAGGCCCATTCAATGCTGGGGTACGGCAACACACACAAGCCTTGCCGTGCAATGGCTCCAGACATCACGTAGAAAACACACATCGACACAAGGCGCACAAAAAGTGAGTCGTCAACAGTGGACGGGTCCAAATTAAGCAACCGAATGACCCAAGTGTCGGGGGAATCTCATTCATACATGACAAAATCTATGACCGTACGCCCAAATTCCATGTTTTTAACCCCGCCGTTTTTTTACTCGTCATCCTCATCCTCCTCCTCGGCCTCAGCGGTGGTCTGGGCAATTCGGTCCAAATCACGCTGGCCGGACTGGGTGATGCGGCGGCCGCCCTTCTCCTCGTCCTGCTCGAGGACGCCGATCTTCTCAAGGGCCTGCATGACCTTGCGGTCGACGGAGCCAGAGGCGTCGACGTGGTGGCTGGGGGCGTTGCCACGGTTCTTGGCGGTACCGTGGACGCGGCGGAGGCGGCCAACACCGACAGTCTTGCGGAGGTAGACGTGGCGGGCGATGGAGGCAGCACGGACGTAGAACCAGTCAATGTCCTGGGGAGGGAGCTCCTTGGCAGGACCAGTCTTGACGGTGTCAACCCAACCTGGCCAGAGGCGTTAGCAACAAAACAAAACAAAACAAAAAGTGCGACATGTCAGGAGAAAGACAGCCAAGGCAAGATGCCTGTCAATCGGGGTTTAAAACCTACCAGGGATGGGCAGCTTGCCCTGACGCTTCAAGAAAGCAGCATAGGCAGTGATGAACTTTTGCGCCTGGCAACACGAGACCCATTAGCATGATTCCGTCATCAGAAGTCTTGCGACTCCCTCGCGCCTGCTCCTCAATCCCATATCCGCACCAGTTCGTCCTGCGCAGAGAAATTCCAGCGGCTGAATCCTTCAGCAGCGTGTTGTCAGTCTTCTTTGTGAGCTTTTCAACTGGCTGCGAGCGGGAACAGCGCCTTGTTCATTGCATTGCGGGCCGGGTGTGGTAGAGTATATGTGGTAGATTGTGTTGCCAGTCGTCGAGGATCGAGAGTTGTGGGAGATTCTTCAATTCTGCCATCGGTTTCAGGGAATACCTACATCGACGTCGCGAACGGTGACTCCGCCAGCCATTTTTGCGGTATTGTAGGGAGGGTTGGAGGGGTGGGCGTTGGGTGATTGATTGTCGAAGCGTGTCAGTTGCAAGCTCAATTCTCGATATTGCGAAGAGGCCGAATTGTGAACTTTTTCGAGTAGGGTTTGTGGCCCTAACGGGGCACAGCAGTGATGACTAAGGACAGTAATTTTTGTACAGTGTCATATCATACGGACCATACTAGACACTGTGCAATGCAAAGTGGACCCCCATCCTGAATTGGGTCAAAGGCGGGGACGGATCAAGCATTCAGCTCTCTGTTGTGTATTGTATCACAGTTGGACTCTAAACATTCTACATCCGCAAAATGGCGGCGCTAAATGCGCCCCAGAGACGTCATACTTGCTATATCTGCGTGCTAAACATGTTTGATTGAAACATTCACGGTTGCTAAAAGCCAGGGGCCATGTTCACGATGCTACTTTTGCCAATCAATCAGACTGATCCATAACACGGCAAGAAAAATGAGAAGAAAAAAGTCCGACGCAGAAAATGTGTTACAAGATGACCAGCATGTTCCCTGGGCATATGGTGAGCATTAATTCCAAAATAGACTCATGAAATTGCTTTCAGAGTCATCATGTTCAATGTATTATCAAAAGGGGGAACAATGCAAACAGACATGGTATCATTGCTAAAAGAAAGCAGTCTATGAGCATTACACGAAAGGAACGTTTTGTATATCCATTTAATCCAGTTTCCCAGTCCAAAAAATAACATGATTTCAAACTGACATTGTATTTTCACCATTTTCTTTCCTAAGCCCACTTCGCCAGGATAGCCATCACTGTGACACCAAAAGCCACACAGGCAAAGGCCAAGAGGAGGATCTTGAGAGGAGCCTTGCGCATATAAGGGTTGAACATGAACTCGTGGGCGAGGAGCTCGACCAAACCAGTGTACAACAGGATACCGGCGCTGATAGCGTCGAAAATACCGTTGACGAGCTTCTGGGTGTTGGCGTTGTTGGGCTTGGCGCCAATACCGGCGGCGATGCCAACGGGGGTGGAAAAGGCAAAGATGAGGGCGAGCACATAGGGCACCCACTGCCTGTTCTTTGGCCAGGGGGCAACGGCCAGTCGGGAACCCAGACCCAGACCCTCGAATAGCTGGTGGAACACGAGGACGATGAGGAGGACCGTGAGCTCGTCGGTTGTACCAAGGGTCAACCCGATAAAGATGCTGTGGAACACGACGCCAAATTCAAGGATGAAGATGGCAAGGAGCTGGCCTCCAATGCTGCTAGAGTCACCCTCCTTGTGCTCTCGCTGGTGAGCCAGGTGTGACTCTCCGCCGGGGGCAAGGCCGTTGCCGTTCTCCACATCGGACGAGCCTTCGGGCTTCTTGGACGCGACAATGTCCATAGCAGGGTCGAGGTCAAAGTCCTTGTCGTTGCTGTGGCTGTGCCCTTCTTCTTCGGGGGCCAACCTACTGGCCAACATCTCGAGAAAGAACATGACAATGACAGTCATGAGGGCAATGCATTCAGCCCAGTCGTATCCGCCGAGCTGTCCCTGCAGACACTCATCGCCCAGGTTCTCGATGGCGGGCACCAACAGGTGCATAAAGGCTGTCGCTATGATGACGCCGGTACCGATGAACTTGCAAATGAAGAAGGCCATCTTGGGGATAGGGATCTTGCTCTGGCGAGCGAGGAAGACGGGGCCGACCGCGCCAAGGAGTGAGGACGCCATGATGATGAAGATGGCACCGATTCGGAGACCGCGGTTGCCGACGTCGACGGCATCGCCGCTGCAATCGTCTGCTGCGTCAGCCATGATGTTGTTTACTGTTGTTGGATGATTCAATGCGGTCTGAGACTGTTGCTTATACGTCTGGCAAACGGGAGATGAGCCGCCAGGACCAGGATATCGAGGCGCGCCAAGAGGTCAAGCGAGAGAAATTCCCCAAAGTGGAAAGCCTGGAGCCCAAGGAGATCGGACGCCAAGAAGGCCAAGAAAGAGGGAAAGCTTAAGATGGTTGGTTGGGCCTGTGTGACAGGGAGTAGTTCGTCTTGGCCCTGCAGTGAAGCGGCAACGTCTTATATATGAGGACAACGGTTTGATACAGAACAAAGGATTCGTTATTCCCGAAACTGATGATTGATGGGGGGTGTTTGTCACAAGCACCTTGATGGCGGCAGGACACGCAACGTCAGGCTTATTATAAGATTGCGGATAGAGGGGTGCACGGCGCAAACCAAACCAGGTGAGAGAGGCGTAAGTTTAAGGTTAGCAGTTTGGGGGCCCAGGACGACATTGATGAAGAGCTTGAGCGGGAGCAATTTGCCGAGGATTGCGACGAGCTGAGGGTTTGTTGGCAGCGAAGACGCAGGGAAACGGACGTGAATGGGCTATCGATGGAGACTAAAAACGGCCCTTGGAGGAGGGGGGGTGTGCGGGTGCGAGGGAGAACCTGGTCTGACGGCGCCGGATCCAAAGACGTGTGCAGCGGAGCGGAGAGGGTACGCGATGGGGAGAAGCGAGGATCTCGAGGCGCCGTGGGGGCAAGGAATGAATCCTGGGAGCGACGGTGACGGGCGAGCGAGCAATAGCACAGAGACGGAGGAATATGATTATCAGGACGGCCACGACAAGCAGGAGCAGGTGGACACGGACTGTACACATTAGATTGGAGTGTCTCGCAACGGTGACGCATGGAGCCTTCCCTGCCCTGCCCTGTCGCATGAGCCTGGGACCGCGAGTCTATCGCGCAAGGGCTGACTATGTGTCATTTGATTGCTTTGCGACAATGTTCCGAGGGTCTGGAACACCACGTTATCTTTTTTCTTTCTTTACTCTTTGGCCGGCGACTATTTACCAATTTGCGCCATACACACCTCCAAAGAATAACATTGGAACTAATGAAGAAAGGCTGAACAGGAAAAAACAAAAAAAGGGAGCCACCCATCCATCTCCGATAGAAAAAAGAAAAAAAACTCTGATTCGCAAAAAGCCCAAACGCGCGCCAACAATAGCGGACGACGACCCAAGTAAAGACGAGTCGAGAGAGGGATAGAGTGAGCAAGGGCGAGGCGTGGATTGGCTCAGATTAAGGTGAGGACCTTCATGGCCATGGCTAGCGACAGGGTTGTCCCCCGCCCGCGATTAGCCTAACGTATTATTCGCAGTACCTACGGACGGAGCGTTTTTTGCGCGCATTGTGGCTTGAGGAAAAAGAAAAGATGACTTCTTTAGAGCAGCAGCTGGTGATTTACTGGTTGGTGTGAACGGCTTTTTTTTTTTTCTTCTTTTTTTTTCTTCTTTTTTTTTTCCACTTCTGTCTTTGTCGAAAAAGTAAATCTTCTTTTTTGAGTTGCAGAGTTACAACCAGACTTGTCTTGGTTTACAATTCTTGATTCACCAAAAGGACATTCCTGAGGCCACAGCAGGCGAGGCACTTTTTTATCCAGGTCCCTCCGTCTCCCCGTCGTCATTCTCCCGTCTTACCCCGTCACCGGGGTGGACTCGACACCCAGAAACATGTATGTCTTGCAACGAAAAACACCTGAGGTCCTCCAGAGTGTGGCGTTCGATAGCCCCCGTCCACCCGCCCCCACCACTCAGAGCCTCTCAGCGCATCCTCTTTGGACCTGATGGTCGACCTTTCGGGTCTCTGATTGGCCACCCGGGCCCCTGTCCATCCCACCACCACCAGCCACAAGCGCATGGGAACAGATGAGCCTCGAGGCCATCAAGGTCCTCATGGCCCATCACGCTGCATCATCATCGGTCAACCCTCCCACGCCAGGTCAGCCAGCCCAAAAAAAAAAAGGCCCAAAAAAAACACCACTACCCGGATCTCGCGGCAACCCCTCACGCCGTCCCTCTTGGCATCGGCTGTCCCATTTTCCACCTGGGGAGTCGCATCGTTGTGGTGTGCAGGTAGGCTAGATTCAACCCTCCGTGTAAGTGACACCGCTGCGAACCTGGGTCTAGACCGGGCCCTCAATGACGATGACGGCAACAGTATCGACCCGCTACTCACTGCCAAGCCAAATCGGCAGAAAGAGCCGCATCACTTGGCAAGCCACGTCCCGCCCGAGTATCAGATTCGGCGACCATTGGCCAGAATAATTCAAATCCGTATCTGGGCCGTAGAGTCTCTCAGATCTACAGACTAACTAGTCCTCCCACTAATCATTGCCTTGCCGTATATTCCCATCTCACGCCAGCGCCTGTGCCATTTTCCGTTCCATCACGCTTAAACCCACACCTTTCCCATAATCAGACCAAGAATCAAAGACCTTAATGCCCGCCGGACGAGGCAGTCGGCTCCGAACACACACACACCACACACACACACACAGTTACCAGATGCCCCCAGGCCACAAAGGTCGCATGCTTGGATCCCACTGGGCATGCCCTGGCCGTAGTGGATCGTCCCGCACCTCATGGTAGCGTGTCTCTGAGCGCCAACCGGCGATTCTCATGCGTTTCCCATGTGCCTAAATGACCCCCTCCCCAGTCTCGGCGGGCAGTTTTCGTAACCAGGAGCGTAACCCGAATATGTCAATAACGCCGCGCCCACAGCGTCGTGGCTCATCATCCTGAGTCACATCGAGTCAGGAAGTACGCCGAGACAGGGATCGATCAAGACGAGAACTGAATTTCCAATCCCAGGGTGCGGAACGGCTTGTCCAGTTTTCTCAGGTCGATTCCACTCCCCAAGCTAAACAGGAGTGATTTAACGCGGCCCTCCCAGAGCACCCCAATTCGGAGGTTCTGGTCCAATCGTGTCTTGAGAACACCAGCGTACCTTTCTTCGCCAGGTTTCTCCTCATCGACTGGTTGCGGTGGGGGGGGCGCTGGCTTTACTGTTTTCTTGGTGGGTGGCTTGACGGCTGGCTTGACATCTGGTTTGGCGGCTGGCTTGGTGGCTGGCTTGATGGCTGGTTGAGTGTCGTCAAGCCGCCATTCCAATTTCGCTTGGAAACTGCGCTGCTTTGGTCGCGGCTTTTG
Source organism: Calonectria henricotiae (assembly GCA_020623695.1). NCBI lineage: Eukaryota > Fungi > Ascomycota > Sordariomycetes > Hypocreales > Nectriaceae > Calonectria > Calonectria henricotiae. The sequence goes on from JAHVYB010000253.1 coordinate 38,162, forward strand.
TTCGTCTTTCGGTGGCTCCTTTTCCATTGGTTTAACCAAGCCTTCTTTTAAACCGCCATCCTCGCTGAGCATGGGTCGCGCAAATGGTTTCCGCCATAGCTCCATGCCAATGGCCCAGGCGCTCTCATAGCTAAACACGTTAAACTCCATCCGAGTTCCCAGGGTACAGTGTTTGCCGGCGACAACTGCATAGCTCGCGCTAATGTTGCCCATCAGGGGGTTGAGCGTGAAGGTTGCGGAGAGCGGCGTCCCCTTGTGAGAGGGCAGCGTCGCAAACCTAGTTCCTAGGCTGATCCCGCCCGACTTGTTCAGAGTCCCGTAATATATTTCTCCACCCGTACTGAGCCGCCCATATATCCTCTCCCTCTCGCTATTTCCGTTCTCTGTGGGCCTGGGCGAGCCAGGCTTGTCGGCATCGCCGCCGAAATTATACACTCCTCGAAACCCCAGTAATCCCCCGTCGGACGAGGCGAGGCCCTCGAGGGCATATTTGCCCACGTCGTATTGGGCCACTCCCAGGACTGTGCCTCCGTTCCGAAGATGTTTGCCCGACACGGCGCTGAGCTGGACCTGGAGCGCCGGTGATAATCGTTTAACCACCAGCGCCTCGAGCAGGGACTGGGGTAGGTATAGTCGGCCGTACAAAAGTGACGACTCGGGCTTGTCCTGCGGCGTCTGGGTGGATGGTTCGGCCCCTCGAGGGAGCTCTGTGAGGGGTCGATAGGAGCGCAAAAGGTCTGGGAGCGATACAGTCTCGGATTGCGGCGTCAAGAGCAGGCGGAGCGGGACGGAAGAGAATAGGTACGACACGGAGCCATCAACGATGCCGACGGATCCCATCTGGTATGACGTCGCAAAGTTGGGGCTCGCGAGCGCCGAGAGGGTGAATCGGAGCCCCCTCGGGGTCTGGAAATTTAGGAGGGCTAGACATAGGCCGTTAGCGAGGAGCCGGGCAAGCGTGAGAGCTATAACGCTCACCATCGGTTGTCGAATTTAGCGCCGCATAGGAATTGTCGCGGTTCCAGCCTGTAGCCTCGTAGAAGGCAGTGTGGACATAGTCCATGAACTCGCGCATCTCAGCGATCAATGCGCATGCCTTCCTGAGTGGCGATCTGTCGCGCTCGGGAACGAGGTCAAGTCTGAGGTCGAGTCCAAGATTTCCGTCTGCCAGGCGACGGGACGCGACAAATGCGGCAGGGCCTGTTCGGGAATGTCACCACAAATTGCAAGGGTAGTAAGCTCCGGAGCCGTGTCAATCTAAACTTTCCCCGACGGCACATGTTCGGAAAATTATTCCAACCGCGCGGGACGAGAAAAAAAATGGGTGGGGTACAATTACCCTACACTACACAACCAACGTCAATCAAGTTAATTATTGGAGACGTTGGTAGTGAAATGGGTTGGTGATAGGGAGATAGGGAGATGGGAATTGAGTAGTGATTTAAACATAAATGTATGTTTAATCTTGAGTCATCATTGTTGTTGTTTTCTTTTTTTGGACACACTTTTTTGGTTAGTAGCATGTTTTTCTAAAAAGTATCCCATATATTATTAAGCACAGCTGTAAAAGGTAGTAAACACATAAGTATAAGTGCCTTCTAGATTTACTTCTTCCAATAGGAAGCTTGTAGTGGTAATATAAGCAAAACCTTAAAATTTCTAGTAGCAATTAGTCCTTTTGGTCGCTTCTTCACCGGCCTACCGTTTAAGGCTATAGGCGGGCCGGAGGTTTCGCCGGAGGCTAAGCTACAGGTCGCAGGGGTTGGAAAGCGATAAAAGTGGTCTTCTTGCATGTATCACTACCAACCAGATTCCTCCAAACACATTGCCTCTGGGCGTATTATGGGCATCAAGTGGGTATCAGGACCAGAACCCAATACGCCGTTTCCCATATAAAAGTAGGAGCATTCTTTTGTACTTCTACGTATGAACATAACGGGGTCCTCTTGCATGAGGTACCGCGCGATCGCTATCCAACCCTTGCGGCCTGTACTCTACGGGCCCTCCCCGGAGGGGCACCCCCCTGCGGAGAGGGAAATTTCTATTCCCTTTATTAAAATTAATAAGAATTTAGGTAAAGTTAAATAAATAAAAGAAAGGAGAAAGAGGAAGATGAAAGGAAGGGCATCTTCGAGCATAGCAAGGCCCCGGGAGGGCCTCCGGAGGGCTGCTGGAGGCGTTGGGGCTTGGGTGGGGCAGGCTGGTGTGAGGCTCGCTTTGCGGTTGGCACGGTTAGGCATAGCATGGACGTCAGTGGTATCTTGTAGTAACAGCGCGGTTTTCCATAGCACATTAACACGACACATATGATCCAACTCGATAAGTATACAAAGCTGCACATAATCTCTTTCGCAAATGCCCCCCCAGAGGAATGTAGTTTAAAAAATAAAGGGCCAGTTTATTTGATCAATAGCTGGCGTGATAACAACGGCGGAAGTTGATGTTTCCACCCCCGTCAATTGTATTTGCACAGCTTCTGTATCCTGTGATGTAATGGCCGGCGTCACAGAGCAGAGGTGGCCACAGGTGTGAGTTCTGGATTGACAAGGCTTTTGGTAACAATGGTTCTTGAACCCTGCTGATAGATTGTGACCCATACTTTACTACGCTGGATTTATGAGTCGAGAATGAATAGACATGTGGCATATACTTACGTTGGGCACGGTGCTACTATCATCTTCATATATTGCTCCAAGTCGTATTGTTTCAACTTAATATTGAATTTTTGTCAGGGCTTTTCCTGAAGGTGATGTGTAGGAAGCAGATTATAGAGTCATATTTGGCATATTGTCTTTGCGCAACACCAACCGGCAGCCAGAGCTGGTGAAGCAAGGAGAGTTAGTGTTGCTATAAGCCCAAAAATGTTCATGATTGCGAATCTTATCGGTCAGTTTTAGGAAAGTAGAGATTGTAAAATGTGATTAGCACACGAAATGTTGAAAATACAAACAGCTTGTTCTTGTGCAACAGAGGGCAATTTAAATAAAATCCAGAGCACTTGCATCGATATATCCCGTAAACTGTACCCAAGGGTCTCTTCTTTTCTGCCGATCGTACCCATCAAGAAATCTCGAACCCACAGATGGCTACTTTAGTGACCACTAGCAATTCCATATTCCCAATCATACAACCAGATCTTCCTTTGAACCAATCACACACTCAGCAAAGAAACAATGACAGTGGGAACCAATCGGCACACAATACTTTTGAAGATTTTGCTGAGAATTCAAATTTTCGCGCCATTCTCATGGCTAAGCACCAGAATCTCCAATGAACCGAAGGTACGATCAATATTCTGTACTTTTCAGGGGCCCGATTCGAAGCAAAAGTCCCATCATCATTCCAAACTAAATTTGGCTCGAATTGGTGCCCAACATGGCTGGTATCGGTGCAAGACTCGGGAAGAATTCCTTTAAACTTACAAGGAAGAAGTCTTCTATCTGGTTCGCCGAGGAAGTGTTCCATGATCGATACCAGATTGTTACAAATTTGAGATTTGGGGCTAGTTCAACCGTATGGCTTTTTAAAGACTCATTGTATGTTTCTGCGGGAATTTCTGGTTTCCTTGACGGAAGATGGGAAGTTGCTGAGTTTGGCGATCAGATGCACTAATTTTCTGGTATTGAAGGTCTGCACTGGTAAACGAGGATCTCAGTTGTCGCCCCAAGTCGATAACAAACTGGCCGCATTGCAATTTTTTTTTAATTGTATTAATGACTCAACCCGTTCCGGAAAGCGCCGTATTCGGCTCTCAGTTGGCGATTTTACTGTCGAGGAACTGAATGGGACTCACCAATGTATTCTCTATAAGCCCATGATTGAGACAGAGTTTAGGAATTATCGAGGTATAAAGGCATTTAACAAAGGGCTTCTAATGCAAACGACCCACCTAAAAATACTCGTCGGTTTAGATCTTTCGCATAAAGCTGGATTGGTACATTCTAGTATAAAAGAGCACCTGAGGTGATAGTAGCCGTAGAGTGAGACTCCAATATCGGTATTTGGTGCATGCAAGTCATAGTAAGCCTTCACATGCGCACATATCTGGGAAGGTCCAACACAAAGACAGATTTGAGACTTATTTCAGGACGACCAACTTTTTCCCGCTCATAAGAACGGGAAACTAGACAACGAGCAACATATTGCTGAAAGAGTTTCTATCATAGGTTCCCCGCCGCCCAATGAAGTTGGGCAGAATGAGAAGTGTCTCCAGTATTGAGACGCTGAGGGCATGCAACGGTCATGTCAATAATCATTTAATCGCGAAGGTTTCGCTCGAGTAGAGGGGAGGTCGATATCTCTGACGATGCATGCCATGTTGCCATATTTAGGCTTCATGTATTTTAATCGTGCAACGTTTGGGAGTCGAATCACCTCGGATCATGTGGAGTCATAGAGCCGTAAGAATAAGCCTTCAAACCCATGGATTGAGCCTTGTCTGAAATGGATGAAAAGGGGAATGGACCTTGTAAAACATGAGGCGTTGCTTCAAACACGAGGGGACGAGCAAAAGAGGCCAAGCACCCCAGTTCACACACCCCAAGACGGATGCAATGTAACACGAGCCCAACCTCAAAAAAGGGGTGCGACGTCTTGCCGGAATCCCGCGCGCTTGTGTAGAAGAGGAACCCTGTTCTCGTTGCACCCGGACGCAATGGGCCGAGAGATGACCCTTGCAGGTGGTGATATTGTCGCCAGATTGACCATCTGGGCCCTGGAAGCATAAGCGAGATTCTTACGTGCATTGCCGCTGGCTGGCCTCGAACTTGGGCCTGGGCTCGGAATGCGGCAGATTCACATGATGGAGTGGCTTGAGCCTCTCGGCTGATCGACATCAAAACTCCACATTCTCGGCACTTGTCTGTACGTTTAAACCACCACTGGGCAATCTCATTTGAGACGAGATTGTCGGCTTTTGGCCCCATGTCCGAGTTGACGTCGTCGACTTTGGTGGCCTTGACAGGTTGGGTCGGCTGGGCGGATACCAGTTCCCCGTTGCAAGCGCACCCAAGACGGGAACACCATGGTCTGACCAGCAAACACCGGGCGAGCAAGTCTCCCAGATTGCCGGGTTCGTGGAGGCTTGGGGGAAAGCCTAGAAGAGTGGAGTCCCACGGTCTGACTGGGGGAGGAGGAATGCGGGCGACGAGGCCGGGGAACCGGGGCCGAGAAAAGAAGCTGGTACGGAAGACCATAGCTCAAGTTGCGTCAAAACTAAAGCAGGCTAGAATTTTTGTAGTATATGTACCCTTAGTATATATAATTTAAAGTAAGATATTATAGTATATATTTATTAGAATTATACCTTTTATTAAGATATTATTATTATTCTTAGTAAAATATTAATTTTTTATTTTTTTAAATTAAAAGATTAATAAGATCTTTATATAAGCTTATATTTATCTTTTTTTTATTTTATTAATTTATATAATATTATATTAGTTTTAATTTTATTATATAATAGATTTTTATATATTTATATAAATTATAATTAAATATATAAATATATTAAATAAAAATATTATATATAAGAATTTTTTTTTTAATTTAAAAATAATTAATAAAATTATAGGAAATATTTATATTGTATTTAATAATATATTTTTATTATATTTTAAAATGATTTAATGTTTTATTAAGATTTATAATTTAAAGCTTAAAAATAAAAAATAGATTATTATATACTTTATATAAACTAATAAAGCTATATAAAGCCTTATATATCTCTATAATAAGGTATATAATATAATTATAATTACTAAGTTATTTTAATATATAAATATCTCTATTTTAAAGGAAAAGAATAAAATCCTTTTAAATCTTTAGAAATTCTATAAAAAATAATAGCTTAGTATAGATTTACTATAGAAACTTTTACTTAAAAAGAGATTTAAATAAGACCTCTAAGCTAATAATAATTCTACTCTAAGTAATTTAATATTAATTAAGTAAAAAGCTATTAGAAAAATTAAATTAGAAATTAATATTACTTTAATACTAAATAATAATAATAATATTAATTAAAAAGTATTTATAAAATTATTATTTAGTAATAAGATTATAAATAAAAAAAAGTTAGTAAAAATAACTATAATCTTAATTAAAACTATTAATCCTTTTAATAATTTAAATTTATTTAAGGAAAATATTAATTTATTACTTATAAAGATATTTAATATATATATAAGATTAAAAAATAAACATATAATATTATAAGATATTAATTCATTATCTATAAAAAGGCTTAATATATATATAAGGTTAATAGTAAGTAATAATATATAATATTAATTTATATATAATATATTTATTTACTTAGATATTATTTTAATTTTTATTATTCTTCTTTTTAAACTAATTTAACTTTATAAGATTAATATTATACTTTTTTAAATATATATATATTTCGATTTCTTTGTATTATTTCTATCTGCTATCTGGCTATAATACAACGATCTTTTAGAGGAAAAACCTCGTGCTTAGGTTGCCGTCGGTGTCAAAACCTCTAGGAGATCTATATCCCTAAGTTGCATCCGCTCTCTGACGTGGAGTAAGCTGCTAGGGTCAGCGTTTGACGTGGCTAGCCAAAATTAATATTATACTTTTTTAAATATATATATATATAATCTAATTTACTTATACTACGAATTGCCCCTGTGAGCCCTGTTGGCACCAGGGCTATAGGGCTTAGTTAGCTGTGTTTTAGGTAACCAAGGCACGGTAGACCTTTTGCCGCAGCGGCTAGGGCTGCGGGCCGCCTTTATTCGTGACAAAATAGTAGCAATTGCATTTTAAAGAGGCCTAGGTTCGAACCCCGGGCAGAGGCTTAATAACCCTCTGAAAAAGGGACTAGCAACCCCTTTATAGTAACTCTTCAGTGGTCATATGACCTTATTACAGGAGGCAAGGGACTATTCATAAGCTAGCCACAGGGCTTAATAACCCCTGGAAGGTTCCCCTTTAGCACTAAGGGCAATGGCATTTTTCCCTGGAAGAGGGGATTTACTACAAATTGCCCCTATAAGCCCTATTAGCACCAGGGCTATAGGGCTTAGTTAGCTATATTTTAGGCAACCAAGGCACAATAGACCTTTTGCCGCAGCAGCTAGGGCTGCGGACCGCCTTTATTTATAACAAAATAGTAGCAATTACTACCATTTATTGCAATTAACCTTATAAACTCTAAAATAAGGGGTAATAATAGGGCACTCTATATACCCTCAACTAATTTAAATAAAATCTTATAAACTAGAGATTAAATAATATATTAAATATCTAATCTCTTTTAATACTTATCCTTTATTCTTATTTTATTCTTTACCTTTCTTTTATATTTTTATAATTATATTTTAATTCCTTTTTATCTTTCTACTAAAGAAAGTAAGGGAAAATTATAAGGAAATTAAGGTTCTTATAATATAATATCTATTTCTTTTCCTAGGGAAATTATAATTAAATTATAATAATACTTTAGCTAAAAAACCTTATTATCCCTTTAATAGAAAGTATTTATTTCTTTATAATTTTACCTTAGCTTATTTTAAGGGGAAATATTAAGAAAAAGATAATATATATATATACCTTTAGCTATAATAGGAAAGGTAGATTCTATATTTTACTTAGTCCTAATTAATATTAGTATAGGGTTTATTCTTATCTTATTAATAGACCTATATAATCTCTAATTCTCTGTAGTAAGTAATACTAGCCTTTATTTATAACAACTTATTAGTATTTATAGTAAATTAATCTTTAGTTTTCTATTAAAGATAATATATATCTTTAAATACTCTTATAGATAAAGATATATTAAAAGATATAGGTAATTAATTATATTATTTAGAATATTCTTTTAATCTTAAATAAGATTATTATAAATAATTATTATATTATCTAATAAATAAGTATTAAAATTAATATAATCTTCTTTAAAGATATTTAATAATATATTAAGATATTCTTAAGGAATAATATTTATATAATTTTATATACTTAATAAGTTAAATTAAAAATAAAGAATCTAAGGCTATCTAAATATTATATATAGTTTATTATATTATTTTCTTATTTTATATAAATTTTATATTAATATAAAATTAAAGATAATAATTGTAAATAAATACACTTTTAATTTCCTAGATATTTAAAATCTAGCTTAGATTACCAATTTTCCTTGACTTTTTAGCGGCAACCTTTGCGTTTCTTTTTAGCCTTGCTTCCATTGTTACAGTTCTTAATAAACCTTATAGTATCTATAGTCCTTTCTAGCTACTGATTATACCGGCTATTATTAATATCTTCTAAGAACCTCTCTTCTTTTAGCTCTATGTCACAAATAAAGGCGGCCCGCAGCCCTAGCCGCTGCGGCAAAAGATCTACCGTGCCTTGGTTGCCCAAAACACAGCTAACTAAGCCCTATAGCCCTGGTGCCAACAGGGCTTACAGGGGCAATTTATAGCACTCTATATCCTTAAATTTACCTAAAATATACTTATTTATTATCTTATTAACCTTTATATACTCCTTTTAAATAAAATCTTTATTATTAGTATTAATATTATTCTTTTGGAGTAATTAGAGCTTAAAATTAATAATTTTTATCTTTTAAAATAATATAAGATTAGTAATTTTAGTCTTAGATAGTATAAATAGCCTATATTAAAAGAGGATCTATTTAAAGTATTTAACTAGATTAGGAGGGTATTTAGTGCAAAGCTTACTATTAGTATATTTTATGGTAAATAGGTATAAGGGATTATAGAAAATATAGTATTTAAAATATAATTTAGATTTAGCTATTTTTAATAATATTAGAAGTAGGTTAGAATATATTGGTCTTAGTATAGTAGGGAAGCTATTTTAAATATTAGGATAAGTCTAATAAAGTTTATTATTTTTGATATTAAAAGGGTATTAAGATTATAAAATATATAAAGTTAATTATTTTATTAGTTAGGGTAAAAAGAGACTAATACTATAGTTATTTAAATACTAATTATATTTGCTCTTAGAATTGCCTAGTTAAGCCTTTTGCTTATATTTTAATAAAATATAAATAAAATTAAAGAGCTTTATATAAATATATAGTATATATAAATAAAGTATTATTATTTAATTAGTAAGAAAATTAGCTATAAAATATAAAAAGTATTTCTTTATAGTATTAGTATATTAGACTTAGTAGTAAATATAGGATAATACTTATTTACTAAGTATTTAACCTATCCTAGGAAAGTTAAGATTATTAACTTTTAATCTTCTTATTATATATATTTTTTCTATATATCTAATAATCTTTAAATTAAAATTCTTATTATATATTATCTTATATAATTATATAAGATTTTAATAGGAAGAAATATATCCTAGCTATAAGAATAATCTCTTTTTTTATTAGAGTAAATAAAGTATAATATCTTCCCTTATTTTTCTAAAATATTAAGATATTATATAAGTATATTATAGAATATACTAAATAAAATATCTATATAAAATTATATTATATACTATAAATAGGTATTTATTACTATATAGACTTTAAAGCCTTAGGCTTTTAATTTATTATATATATTAATAGACTAAATAAAGTTAAGGCTAGGAGTTATCTACCTAGTTTAATAGTATTTTATAGTATTCTATTATTTAGTAATATTACTAGGATAAAATTCCTAAAAGTATTTATATAAGGCTATATAACTTAGAATATATTATTATTACCTAATATAAATATATAAATATATTTACCTATAATTTAATAGTATATTATTTTATACTAGCTCTATTATAAAGAAATATTATAATTTTTATAAATTTATTTTAATTTATTCTTTAGTTTAATAATAAAATATATTTAGTTCTTTATAAATATAAGCTAATTTATATATAGTAATAATAAAGCCTTCTAATTATAATTAAAATAATAAAAAGTTTTTATTTAATATAGTATTATAAAATAACTCTTAAATATAATATTATAATTTATATAAGTCTTATATATTTAAATATAATTTAATATCCTATACCTTAAGATTTTATTATAATATTAAATAACTTACTTATATACTATACTTAGACTTAATATTGTTTAAAATTGTAAGAGGACGACCGGGCGCGTAGGGCCCGGCGGGCCCTGTATCCCTATAAGCTATTGTGTGGTGCGATTTGGTGTAGCGAAGCTAATTGAATTGATTGATCTTTTTGGCCTAACGGCTGGAAGGGTTATTGCAAGGCTTGGCATACCACTCGACTCCTTACAAAAATTGCTTTTTTAGAATTCCTTTTAAGCTTTTATTCTTAGATTTAGTATTAATATAATTAAAGGTTAATTAATAAGTAAGGTATATTAATTAGATAATATAAAGAATATAAATAAAAGTATATAATATAATATAGTATTATATATTATAATAGATTTATATATATGAAGATAAATAAAATAGAAAAAAATAATCTTTATTAAAATATATAAAGATTTTTTTAATATTACTAGGAAATTATATAAGAGCTTATATAGATATATATCTTTTTATATAAAATAATATCTTTATATATAGTAAATTATAATAAACTATCTAAATTTACTATAAAATAGGTATTATTACCTTAAATCTCTATATATTATTATAAAATTAGCTATTATATATTAAAATAATAATAATTTACTTTAAGTAAATTAATATAATACTATAAAAATAATAAAATAAATTAAAATAAAATAATATTATTATATACTTATTTCTTTTTTTTCTTTTTAGCTTAAATTTCTTTTTACTTTTTTACTATATATATAAGGAAATTAGTAATAAAATAAAGTATTATAAATATTATACTCTTAATTATCTTATATTTAGTCTTCTTAGACTTATAATCTAGAAAGTATTTATTAGTAAATATATATATATACATAAAAGCTTAGTACTTATTAATATTACTTAATAAGTAATTATTAAACTAATTCTAATTATAATTAGTATATAAAGTACTAAGCTTTTTATAGATAAAATAATTAATAAGATTATTATTTCCTTACTTATATTTAGTATATATTTTTATTTTATCTTATTTAGTTTTATATAAATATTTAATAATAATATTAGTATTTTATAAAAATTAAATAATATATATATATATAATCTAAGTAAATATTATAATATTAAGCTTATTATATAATTTAAGCTTATTCTAAGGCTATATTAAATATAATTAATAAAATAAATAAATATAAAAATATAAAATTAAATATAAAATAAAAAGCTTATTTTTTTTATTTATAATAATTTTAATTATTTTAAAAGAATAAAATTTAATAATATTTATTAGAGCTTAAATAAAGAAATTAGGGTTTATAATAAGCTATATATCTTTATAGTTAAATATAATAATATTAATATTATAAAGAATAATAAGGAGAAATTATTAGTAATTTATTAAGTACTTATACTTTTTTATACCCTTATATATACTTTTAGGTAGATTTATTTTCTTACTAATAGGGATAGGAGAGGGTAAAGAGAGAGGTTCCTTATTAATACTCTTATTATTTTACTTATTACTTTTATTTATAGTTATCAAGGTATAAAAGTGATTTGTGTCCCCCTAAGGAGAGGGATAGCTTAACAAGGTAGCAATACTAAGAAGCATATTAAACCTTTAGACTTTCAAATCCTATAGTACAATTGCCCTTATGCCTATAATTACCTTAGAAGCCTAAAGATAATATAAAATAAAAACTATAAAGCTTTCTCTAATAGAAATAAAACACAATAAAAAGATAGCTAATAGCTAGAATTAGTACATTTTAATATACCTATAAATATACCTATAAATAATATTAATTAAAATATCATTCTAATACTACCTTATCTATAAAGGCAATACCCCTCCTAAATCCGACTCTATATATAGATATATATATTAAGAGATCTAGGCCACTAGTATCCAATTTACTACAGTAGATAAATACTATCTTAACAAGGAAATCTACTATTTATAATATTAAAGTATTATATATCCTAAGGATAAGATTAAGCTTATCCTTTGGGAGTATAAGCTACTTAAGAGAAAAGGCCTTAATAGTAATAATATTAAATGTTAAATTCCAAAGGGAACGGATGAGTGATATTGCACTAATGCTATCACAGGGGTTTTTTGTTAGTGTGTTTAATAATGCTTAATTCTATATCTAATCTAGCTATTGTAAGTTATATTGGTGTTTTCCCTAGGTTATATAACTTAATAGCTTGCTACCTAAGGCAGCTAGTCTTATGGCTAACGGGGTTGTAATACTGCTATTTGTAATATTGGCACTTTTTCTTTTGTATATTAAATAATATACTTATATATAGCGTTTGAATATATCTAATAAGCGATAAAAAGGTAATATATATTATTACTAAATATATGTGCCTAAATAATATAAAGAGGAGGATATGTCTCTACCTTTAGTTATATTATATAGGCTTAACTATGTATATTACCCTTTATTACTTATATTTAATCTATTTTTTAATATAAATTATAGCTTTATTTATATTAATAAATTATTCTAGTGCTTTATTTAAGTTTACTTTAGTTATTATATTTATAGGGTTATTATTACTATTAATCTATCTAATTTTATAGATTTTATATTTCTTATATAATTATTATAAAGCTATAATATTAATTATTAAGTATTTCTCCTTTATTATATTTAATTTAATAAGGTATTTATAGAGTAAATATAAGTCTATATAAATAATTATTAGGATAAATAATATACTTATTTAGTTAGTAATTAGCTTAAGTATTATTCTAAGAGTATATTTAATATTAATACCTTAAATTATTTTATATAGTTCTAAGGTAAGTATACTTTAGATTATATATTAGCTCTTTATTAAGCTATATATAATAATATTACCTTTTATTATAAATTCTATATTATGTATCTTTTTATTACTAATTATAATAATATAATTAATCTATAAGCTAAGATCTTTATTATTAGTAAATAATCTATTAATAAATATAAAGAGCTTTATTATTATAAGATTAAGTAAGATATACTTAAGTTCTTAATTCTAATTATTTATTTACTATTTTAATTATTTATTTAGTTTTTTAATCTTTTTATTTAATAGGTCTTAGTATTATACTATAATAGAAAGATTAAATAATACTTCTAATTAATATATTATTATAATATATATACCTTATATTTATTACTTAATATATTCTTTCCTAGTAATCTTCTTTTTTAGGTTAATTATTCTTAATCTTAATACTTATTCTTTTTACTTAAGCTATAATTATAAGTTTTTTCTTAAGGTTAGTTTATATTTATTAAAGAGAAGAGATTACTATTATATTAGTATTTATTTAGGTTTTACTATAAACTTTACTTTATTAAGTTCTTTCTCTTTTAAATTATATAATAATTAATTACTTAGTCTAAGTATATTATCTATTTATATCCTAATAATACTAAATATTTCTCTTAATTTAGAGATAAATAAATAAGGATTAAAAGTTAAGATTATTATATTAAGCTTATTTTAATAATAATTAAAATATATTACTTATTAATATATACTTACCTTAGCTATTCTATATAGTAATTTAATAATTCTTATAATTATTTCTTCTAAGAGATTATTATTAATTTACTTTGGAAAGTATATTAGGATAGTTCTATTTAACTAGGTATTTAATTATATATATACTTAGGTAATATCTTATAGCTAAATAAATATTCCTATCTTAATTAATAATAGGGTAATTGTAATAATTAGCCTTTAGCTATTATATTAGATAGTAAGCACTTATATAAGTATTATACTTTTCCTATTATTATTATATCCTTAAATAATAAGTTATAACTTTTTATATAGTATTATTGTTCCTTTTTCTTTGATTTTATATACTAATTATATATTAAAGATCTATTTACCTTAGTATTAATATTTATTATATTATTTAAATATAAATATATTATAATTCCTTAAGGCCTTAATTTTATCTTTATTAGACTATTTAAATAGTTTACCTAGGGTAATAATCTTTCCTTCTTACTATAGTTATAGTAATAGGTTCTAATTAGTTTTTTCTTTTATAGTTAAATATATAGTATCTATATTAATATTATTTTCTAGGTTATTTAGAAGTATTTTATTAGTAATAAAAGTTTAATTAATTAAAGGTATTTTCCTTAGTCTTTTATATCTTTGCTTTAGTGGATTATATAGATTAATTAGGAGTTTAGTAATTTAGGGTGCTGGTAGTTATAAATCCTCTTTTTATTCTTTATTTTGTGGTTAATATAGAATTATATATAATAGTATTTCTCTTTTATTTTAGAAGAATAATTTAATAATAATTATTTAAAGACTTATTAGGCTATTTAGTAATTTTATAATATATTTCTTATTTTCTATATTAATTAACTTAAATAAGCCTTATTATCCTTCTTTTTTTTACTATATATATACTTTTAATTAAAGTAGTAGGGAGTAAGTAGGGATAATATTTAGGCTATTCTAAGTTATAAGGGCCTTTTTAATCTAGCAATTTATAAGGAGTCTTCTTACTTTATTAGTAGCTTTATAAATAGCTTTAGTATATTATACTATTTTAAATATAAATAGTAAATTATCTAATAGGTATAAGTAGGCACTAAATATAAATAGTATTAATATAAGTTTATTAGGGCTTACTAAATTATTAATAGCCTTAACTATTATCTATAGTTTTTAATTATTTATAATTATATTACTAAGTTTATTTTTAATAATATTATATATTTATCTTAATAGGTTATAATAGTATTCTATCTTCCTAATACTATTATATATTTTAATAAATACTTTATCTATATTAATTATTAATATTTAAATATATTATTTAAACTCTCTTAATATAAAGTTTATTCTAGTATTATAGATAATCTAATTAGGTAGTTCTAGGTAGCTATTAATCTAGTATTTATATAATATATTTTATATATTCTTTGCTTTTTATTATTTAGGATTAAAAAAATATATTACTTAAAATAATATTATAATATTAATAATATAAATTATAAATTTATTATTAATTTATATAATATTAATAATAATCTTATAATTAAACTTATAATTATCCTTTAGTATAAAATAAAATTTACTTAAAGCTTTACTATTTATTTAATAATAATAATATATTTTAATAAATTTCTTTAATACTTTTAAATTAAACTCTTAATCTATTTATTTAAATATCTTCTTTAAATAATTAATTAATAGATACCTAAATTAATAATATATTTAGTATAGCTTAGACTCTATAAGATAAAATATAATAGTTTCTTCTATATTAATAATCTACTATAAATATCCCTATTATCTAATTATAAGAACTTTAATATCTCCCTTAATAAGTATATTCCTTAGATTATTAAGTTTAATACCTATTTAATTTATATTATTAATAGATAGTAGAAAAGGGGTATATATTAGGACTAATTAGAAGTTAATAGTACTAAGGATTATAGATATAATTATTATATTATTTAATATTATTAAGCTCTTACTAAATTTAATCTTATAGTCTTTAGTTTTACTAATTAATAGTAAGGGGATTAATTTTCTTAGTACTTATATTTAGGGAAAGCTAGTAATTAATATATTAATTACTCTTATATCTAGGATAATCCCTTAGAATATTTTATAATTATATTAATCTTTAGTAAAATATATTTTACTTTTTACTTTCTTAATCTAGGGGTCTTTCTTTATAAGGGTATAAATAAATACTTAATTATAAAGGATAATAATTATATCTTTACTATTTAATTTATAGGTCTTAAAAAATTACTTAGTCTTATTTACTATAGTAATAAAATATATAATATATTATAGGTTTTCTAGTCCTTTATTAGAGTTATTGTTATTATTTCTAAGCTATTTTATTTCTTAGATAATATCTTCTATTTACTAGTTAATATTATTATTGTTTTTTCTTTATATATTATTAAGAAGGTTTAATAGGTATTATCTAATAGTTTTATTTTATAACCTTATATATTAAACTATTTTTATTTTAATTATTAGTACTCTCTTTTAAAATACCTAATTAATTAATATCCTTATTAATAGTATATAAAATATTACTATTATCTTTATTATTAATAGTTATTTTATTTAAATACTCTCTTCCTATAATATTATTTATTCTAGGTAAATTTATAATTAATAAAAAATACTATATTACTTATTTTATTATTATTTACTATCTTTAGTAATATTTAGATATTATTAGTTAATTCTTTAAATATACTTATATATTTATATTAAGCTATATTATACTTTATAATACTATTAATAGATAATAGGAGGGTTTAGTAAAGTTCTTTCTTATTCTTTTTATTATTATAGATCCTATAATAAATTTATTAGATATTCTAAATAAATATCTTAAAGTTTTTAAGTAATAATTTATTCTAATACTTTTAAATAAGATTCTTTAATATTATTATCTAAAGATTATTTTAATAGGCTTAGATAATCTTTTTTATTTTAAAATAATTTTAAATCTTCTTATATAGTATTTTATATAAGTATTTTTTCTAGGTAAATAAGATAATATAATAATCTTATGCCTTTTTAGTAAGTATAATTAATAGTACTTTAGTATATCCTTTAATTAATATAATAATTTATTTATATTTATCTTTAAAGAAGGTAATCTTAATTAATTAAAAGTTATATTATTTATTATTATACTAATTCTTATTTATATAGATCTTACTTAATTTAATTATCTTCTTTATAATACCTTTATTAATTATATTAATAAAGATATTATATTACTTAATACTTATTAATATAATAAGTAATTTTATATATAAAGGTACTTTTACTAGGATAAATATAATAACTATAAACTCTTTTAGTATTTTTATTAATACTTAGGGAGTATTTTATTATAAAGATAATTAAGTATTATATTATATTTACTATATATTTATCTTAAAGTTTAAAAGATTAATTAAATTAGCTATTACTTTTAATTTATTCTTTAAAATCTTTACTTTTTTATTAAAAAGAGTATTTTATAGCTTTCTAATAATTATTATAATTTCTTTTTTAAATATTATTTCTTTTTATTTATTAAAATTATCTTAAAATACTTTAGTTATTTTATTATTATAATCCTTAAAATCCTTATAAGAATAAATTATATAAATAATATAATTATTAATTTATATTTCTATAAAATTTAAAAGATTATCTCTTAATAAATTTGCTTTTTTTTAATTAATAATTAGAAGGGTATTATATTTTATAATCTATTTAGAGAGATCTTACTTAATTTTGTTTTAGTTAAAATTAATAGTAATTTTAAGTATATTCTCTTTTTTAGATATTTTAATAGTTTTATTATAATATTCTTTATAAAAGGGATTATAAGGTAAATTATAGGATTTTCTATTATCTTTAGATCTAAGCTAATAGTAAATATTTATCTAGATTAGTATTTTTTATAATAAATAAAGGATTTAATAAAGTCTAATAAAAGGTTTTTATTAAGAATATTACTTCCTAAATCACTATTAAACCTAAGAGCCTACCTTTATAATTATATCTAAATATCTCTTTTTAGTATATCTTTTATACCTATATTTAATATCTCTTCTTTAGGGCCTTATTAATCTATAAAAAGCTCTATTAATTAGTATTAGATTCTAAAGGAAATAAATAAGTAATATTATACTAATACTATTATAGGGGTTTTTTATTAGTATATTTAATAATACTTAATTCTATATCTAATCTAGCTATTATAAATTATATTAGTATTTTTCCTAGGTTATATAACCTAATAGCTTGCTACCTAAGGCAGCTAGTCTTATAGCTAATAGGGTTATAACACTGCTATTTACAACATTAAATTTATTACTTAATAATAAGATATACTAAAGCTAATACTAAACTATTAGTTATTTATAAAAAAAAGACCTAGCCTAAATAACTCTCAAAAGAGATTTATAAAGGATATAAATAGTAATAATAAGTAGCTTAATAATTTAATATAGATAATTGAATTTGGAATAAAATAAATATAAAAAAAAGGAACTAATAAAGAAAGGGAGGTGGAAATCTGGACTAGTACCTTACTAGAATCCACAAATTACTATAGGATTATAATACAATAAAAATACGATGAGTTATTTATAGTTATAATAGCCTCTTTAGTAGCCTTTTTTATAGCCCTTTTATTAGCTATAGCTTTATATTATTTCTTATTAATAATAGCCTTTTTAGCTAGCTAATTATTTATAGTCTTAGAAAACTAAGTTAAACTATATAAATAAGGTATTTTAAAGAAATAAAGCTTTTTATTATTAAGTATAAGGTAATTTAAATAAAAATATTAAATAAAAAATAATTTATTAATTATATAATTAATCTAAAAATAAAGTAATTTTAAGTAATAATAAAAAAATAATATAAGATTATAAAATAATAAAATTAATATTAAAATAATAATTATAATTATATAAAAATATAAATTATAATTTAAAAATAAAAAAATTGTTATATAAATATCTAAAAAGCTAAAAAAATAATTAATTTATTTATAATAATAGAAATTATATATAAAATAAAATAAAAAGGAATTTTTAATAATTTAAACTATTATTTATTATTATTAAATTAGCTTATATAATTATATATAATCTTATATAATTTATCTTATACCTATTTTAGACCTAATATTTATTAGCTTAATACTAAAAATATTTAATAATTATATTTATAATATTACCTATATATAAAGAAGGATTTTACTATATATAGGGATATATAGACTATAATACCTTAGTATCATCCTACGAAAATTCTGGCCCGCTTTAGTTTTGACGCAACTTGAGCTATGGTCTTCCGTAGCTGGGGTAAAAGAGGACAGCAATCTGGGGAAACGCATTAGCCTTTGCGGATACTTAGCAGGGAGCCTTGTTCGAGCGGACCCGCGATCGGCTGTGTCACCAATCTAACGGGCTTCGACGAAATGATTTGATCAGAATGAGATGGGCCCAAGTGTCGCAGCTGTGTCTCTGCTGCTCCTATATCACTTCCGCTCGTCCGTCCCCCGCATCTGAACCTCACTAAGGGGACATGTGGGGCCGTAGTCGTAGTTTGCTTTTTTTTTTGTTTTTTTTTGCTGAGAATAGCGCCCTAGTAACGATTTGGTGAACCGGCTGGGGCAGGCCTTTGTCCCTGCAGATCTGGGGGGGGGGGGGGCTGTTACTGATTGGCAGGGGGAACCCTGCATCAACCTCTCCACCAGCAGGCACACCTGGCACACAATCCTCAACACACTCACCCAAACACACATCAACACCCCAACGAAAGAAAACAGAGAAGGACCAAGAGGGGTTTATGTGGTATAAAAAAAAATATATGTCCCTCTTAGGGATTTTGTAATTGGCCTGTGTACGGGGTAATTTAATCACCTTCTGCCTGG
>JAHVYB010000254.1:0-57468 GCA_020623695.1 Calonectria henricotiae
AGAAAGAATAAAGAAGGGAGTGTCAATAAAATCACACATACTGCAACACTAACAGGGCAAAACATGATAAATAGACACACACCGGTTTACATATGAAAAGGAAAAAAACAAGAAAGAAAATAGAAATACAAAAACTGCAAATCAACATGAGCTAAGCCAAAAAATAACAGGTTAAAAAGGTGAGACCATTAGAAATAGTTGAAATGTCTCTGTTTGAAATATTGGGTTGCAAGCAAAAAAAAAAAAAAAAAAAAAAAAAAAACTCCTCACCTGTTGATATGGATGACGCTTTGGCTTCATTAGCTGATATAATTCGTCCAATCGAGTCGTACATAACACCAGACGAAATGAAAGGGCACCAGAACCGAGAATCACAGAATACAGGCCTGTAACAAACCGTTGGCTTGCGCAGATGACCCCATTCCGTATCAACTGAGGCACAGTCGAACGATGCCATGGCATCGCACACGACGAGGTTGTGGCTGACTGTAACAGCTGCAAGGGACGGGTGTGTTAGTGGAGTGCGTGCCCTGGCCTAGCCACGGATTTAGCCCTGTAAGCGAAGCAAGCAAAACCATTGTGCCGTGACAGTGAGGCCTCGGCCCTGGTACATCAACCTCAGCGGGCCCGCAATCGCACTTACTCTCCTCCACAACACGCACCGAGCGAGCACAGGCGCGTCAAACCACCACCCACTCTACCTCTCCACCACCACCAGCCCAACTCTCTTCTTTCCTACCTACACCTGCATTTTTTGCGCACCCTTTTGACCTCGTTGCCCATCTCTAACGACCCAGATCCTCCCGGTAAGTGACCTTGTTTACAGCCTCTTGGCTTCGTCTCCGCCAATTTCCCCTGCTTCTGCTCCCCATCCCCACCCCCGCCGTCGTTGCTGCGTGCCCTGCGCTGTCAAGGGCAATGCGCTCGCACTTTACTGCCCACCAGGCACGTTGGGAAATCTCTGCACTGCACCCCGCCCCCGCCTGCCGTTTACAGCTGGCAGGCACTGCGAGTCCAAGTGGGCGCAAAACTTCTCGGCCAGGTCAGTTCTGGCCGAGACGACCCAAGATTGAAAAAAAAAAAACCATCTTTTCCTCTCTCTTGCCATTTTTCTTGCCCCTCTTCAGCTTATCCCCGCTCGGATAAATAATAGATTTTGTCCTGGGATTTTGACCGGGCTTGGTCTAGACCACACCCCTCATCACCCGACCAAAGAAAGTGTACCGGCGGTCTATCGCCCCTCGCTAATCTTTTACCTCTATCGGATCTCGGTATGGGCTCTCGCGCTAGGCCGTGACTCTCGTACCACAATACTGACAATAACCATTGACCTTTTGCTGACTTTTGTGTCAAATTCAGTTCCTCAAAATTCTTCCAACTTTTCAAACGACACAATGGACTCTTTCCAGCAGCCTCCCCGTGGCGCCTGCTACTCTTGTGAGTTTTGCCCTTTTTTGACGCAGTTTTCCGTGTTATTCCCAATCCCCAATCCCAATCGCCTGTTGTCTTACTTCATGATGCACCTCGCCCAATACCAGGCATCACACCGCAAATGCGGGCTTGGCAGGTCTTTACCCTCTTTTCTGCAATTCATGTGATTCACCATTCTGCTCACCCACCCGACGAGTTGAGGGGCGTTCGGGAAACCAGTAATGATGAAGATACTGACTCCGGTCGCCTCCTATTTGTCAACGAATTGCTTCCAACGCTTGGCGGAAGCTCTTTTCCTGCATTGGATTTTCCGAGTCCACTCAATCTTTGCTGTTTTCATACATCCCATGTTTACGAATATTTGCTAACACAATCATGACACAGGCGGCGCTCCTGGCCACCAGGTATGACTTCGTGCTATGTTACTCTTGTACATCGACTTATCTTATGTCCACAGGCCCGTGACTGCCCTACCAAGGGACCTGCTAAGTGGTATGTATTTCTCTCCCATCCAATCGATTTACCATAGCTAACAATATTAGCTACAACTGCGGTGGTACGCTAACCTTGATATCTTTGTATAAATTGACTTAAGAGCTGACATCTAGCTACCGTATAGGCGAGGGTCACATGAGTAAGCTTATCAAGTGCGCGTCTTGATACGTATGCTAACAGCTGTCATAGGCCGTGACTGCTCTGAGCCCATGAAGGACAACAAGTCCTGCTACAAGTGCGGCCAAGCCGGCCACATCTCCCGCGACTGTCCTATCAATGGCGGCAGCGGTCAGGCCACCGAGTGCTACAAGGTAATTTCTTCCCTCGCTGACGACAAGATTGACCTGCTGATAAGCCTAGTGCGGTGAGATGGGACACATTGCCCGCAACTGCAGCAAGTCCTCTTTCGGCAACAACTACGGTGGCGGTGGCGGTGGCTTCAACAACGCCGGCGGCGCTGGCAAGACCTGCTACTCTTGCGGCGGATACGGCCACATGTCTCGTATGTCAAGCAATTCACGCCATTTTGAATCATACTAACTCAGGCGTAGGTGAGTGCGTCAACGGCATGAAGTGCTACAACTGCGGCGAGTCTGGGCACTACTCCCGAGACTGCCCTAAGGAGTCCGCTGGTGGCGAGAAGATCTGCTACAAGTGCCAGCAGGGTGGTCACGTCCAGGCCCAGTGCCCCAACTAAAATGGCGAAGAGTGTTTCCTTGGTTGCCCAACCGGAGGGGAGGTTGACGTGGCAGATACCCACGGTCGAAAATTTCTTTTACGTTTGTTTTTGCTTTTCCCGGAATCTTGGCAAAAAAAAGTTCATCTCGTACACGACCTTTATGACCATAAATTCGCCGGCTTGCAACTCGCGTTGCTCAGATCTCGGCAAGGGCTGACAGCACTCAGCCCCGTGATTGGAACATCTCAGCATTGGATTTCGTCACGCAACAAGGGCTCTGAGAAGCCCACGGCTCGACTTCCAGGGGAGAGGCGGATGGTGACGGTTGAAGAGTGACGAGAAGAAGAAGAAATGGCGGTTTGTGAACGTTTCTGGTGCCCCTGCAATCCATCCACTGGAGTGGATGGAAAGTGCAGACCGAGAGTATTGGGGATTGTCCCGTTGGTAGTCAGGACGAGATGAATTGTGTTGATCCCGAAGTTGACGGGAACTTGACCCTGGTGTGAATGTTTCTGTGTCCTGGTGTTGTCAATTTTGATCTAGCGCTTTTCATGCTTGAGCGTAAGTCAAGATCCCTGGAGTGAGAGGATTAGTAGGCGAACTTTGCGGTCAGGTTCATTGACCATGATTTGTTCAGACTCGAGGTTCGAAGAACGATCAATGACAAATCGGCAAAAACCATAGCAACAGAGAGCCCGGAAACCAAATAAACCGCCTACTGGATCACAAAACTCGACGGATAATTATCAGCCAGCACAAGGTGACAGGATGATTGCTACCATTGGGGAATTTTGTTGAACTGGAAGCCCATAAAAACAAGTAAAAGTACATGGCCGGAACCCCACCGCCCGAATCGATTCTACAACATGGCCTTGGGGAAATTTCGCATGGCTTGTCTCACACCGAGATCTCCGAGCACCTCTTCTGCACCACCAAGAATTGCATCGAATTTGTACGTCCGGTGGAACATTTCGATAAATTTGCCCATTCCTGTCTGGGTGAGACCACGGCCACCCCAGATCTGAACTGCCTCATCGGCAATCTCGTGAGCAGCACGAGTAGTGCTCATCTTCAACAAGCCAATAGGACCAGCCAAATGCTGGGCCTGCTGTTTGTATGGCATGTGGCACATCTGATAGGTGATGGTCTCAAGCCACGACTGGTTAGCTTCGACTAGAGCGATCATTTTAGCAAGCCTGAGTGATGTTAGTGTGACGGCATAGCACATATAAAGAGGACCACATACTTTTGACGGATGACAGGCTGGTCAATGAGGCGTTTGCCAAAAACAAGGCGCTGGTTCGCCCACTTCAAGCACTCCTCGACGATGAATCTTGATACACGAAGGCTGCCACCTGTTCATTAAGTCAGCTGCTGGTTCATACCTTGGCGTACCATTGGGGGGGGGGGGGCACATACAAACCATGGTCCAGCGCTCGTGGTTGAAGTTACTCAGGATGACGTGGATGCCCTTATTCTCCTCTCCGAGCAGATTCTCAACAGGAACCTTGACATTATCAAAGGTGACATAGGCAGTACCAGCAGCAGGAGAGTATGAGGTTTTGATGGGCTTGGTCTCGACGCCCTCGCCTCGCTCAATTAGGATTACGGAAAGATGCTTGCCCGTGCGGACACCAGTGACGAAATAGTCGCACCATGTTCCGTTTGTGATCCATTTCTTTGTTCCGTTGACAATCTGTCTCGGGTTAGACAACGACGCTTGGCTGGTGGAGGTGTGCTTCAACATACGTAGTGCTTGCCGTCAGGCGTCTTCTCGGCAGTAGTTCGTAGACCGGCCACGTCTGAACCGGCAAATGCTTCTGTAATAGCCAGACAGAGCTTCTTCTCGCCACTAAAAACTTGGTCGGAGATCTTCTTCTTCCATGCCTCATCGCGAGCAAAGTTCAGAACGGCAGTCAGGCCAATGGTCATGCCAGCCATGTTTCCATCCTGGAAGCCTCGCGCCATAGCTCGGGACATCTCTTGCGAGACGATCAAGTCGTGGAAGTAGTCAAATTCCTCGCCCTTCACGGCGCCGTTCATGAGGTCGACGCCGTGCAGGTGCTTGCCAGGACCAATGCGCATATGCAGAATACCCAATTTGCTCATGCGATCAATCATCTCCTGGCTGATGTAGCGGCCTGTGGTCTCGCAATCCTGGGCCTCGGGGTACAGGTAGCGGTCGGTGAACTCGCGCATGGCGCGCTGCAGGCGGCGGTGCGACTCGCCATAGTAGGGGTTCCGGAAGGGCTCGGCCAGCCAGAGGGGCTCGGCGTAGGGCACCTTGCTGAGGTCGCCAGGCTGGGGGGTGATGACCTGGGCCTTCTCGCCCTCGACGGTGCCCACGGCCAGATCGGCGTACTTGGCCAGCACCTCGTGACGGTGCAGGTTGTAGAAGGCTGTCGTCGCGTCCTGGCCTGCCACCTGACGCAGCACCGACTCGCCACCAGGGTGGGCATCGACGAACTCGGTCAGGTCGTAGACTGTGCTGTCGATGATGCACCAGAGCGAGTCTTCAGATGTGTGCGAGCGAACCTCGTCGCGTGAGAAGGTCTTAGCTGGAGGGTTCATGTTGCAGATGGGCGGCTTCGTGTAAGACGGGGGATAAAGAAATAAGACACTGTCTTCTACTATGACATACAAATGGCCAAACCTGTAAGTAATGGTCTAAAGCGAAAAAAATACGTGTGTCAGGAAAGAGAAGGCAAAGAAAAGAGAAGCAAAACAAATACGGGCACTACGAGATGAAGCAGGTGTTCGTGCGGGCGCGTGCCAGTGAGCTCTCGGTCTTAGTACCAGATTTACTCGTGGTGCTTCGGCTCTGCAAGTGACGTCGGTACCTCGGTTTCTCCACAGTGGAGTTTGGGCCCTGGTGCACTGAAATACCGCCGCTGTGATTGGGTCGGGGAATGTCTGCTCCTGCATGGCGGGGGAGGTGGGGAGGCCATTGCGGGTAACAGAATCCCTGGCGTAGGATGCAAGCAGCTTCCATCATTTCGAAGCAGGAATTTACAAAGCAACATGGTAAAAAATGTGTAAATATGATTGACCTATTATGGGAGCTTCATTCTTGAAGAGAAAAAAACCCCCATTATTTTATTAATCCATCCCTAGGATGCCTTCAGCAGCGTCTAATATTGAGCCATGTAAACATTCTGTCGCCCGCTTTGGGGCATGTGATCGAACGATAATGGGTGGAGAAGCAATCCCGGGGGTGCAAATATAGACTAGGGGAAAAATTTCCCCCAGAATCATCCTCGGCTCAACACGCGTATGTTCGGATTACGGTACAGAGCACGGTCTGTTCTTATCTACTTTTGTGCCTTGAGATTGGGGCAGCGCTTATATCCTCTTTTCTGCCAAGCCTCGGCCACCTTCTCTGAGACTCTTATGTCCCACCCCCGTTGGACTGCTTACAATGGATTCATGACCTGACCTGGTGGTGAACGGGGTGGTACAAAACATGGCGTACCAGAACACAAATCAACAGAGAAGGTTACGGCTAACTGGACGAAAATAGCAAACTTCACAAACTGAATACCAAATAACAAAAGTAGACTTGCACTGTAGATACATTGGTTATTATTCATTCATTTATTTACTTGAATGAAGAGTCGTTTACATCCCCCCCCAAATGTATTCTTTCCCCGATTATCTGGGCATGAACCAATTACTTCATGTGCTCTTGGAAAAGCACATAACACAATGCCTGTATACCACTACTTAGTAACTCATATCGCGAAATATCCCCCAACCGTGTTATCGAATACATCACCTCGGTCTATAAAGTGATTGATTAACGGAAAGCCAAATGACACATCTGGGAAGAGCGTCCATGGCCATTGTATTAAATTCTTAGAATGTTGATGCGTCGCCTCAGCGTATCTGACATCACCAGGCTGATAAAAGTGTAAAATATGTTCTAGAATGAGTGTTGTTGGGCACACGGCACAGTGTTCCTAGCCAAAGAATGGAGTGGTAACTTACATGGTCACAAGTTGTGGCGGTGCTTAGATGACTCTCAAAGATTCGGTCATCCGCTTCTTACTTGTTGACATTAGTTCAATACTGTTTCGTACCCCGCCGGTTGAGGTAGGACACTCAACACCCGATAGGTTATTTTATGGATGATACAGATGCACAATATGGCGTAGAAAGAGGAGCACATATTTTATGCTTCATACTAATCGGCATTGGCACATACGGCGGGGGTTGGCAGAAGAGTTTGGAGCCAATTGTGATGATCTTCCAATGTTACTTGGTGTTATGTCTATTGTGTAATCAATAAACCGGGTAAATGAATTGGTTGAAGGTATAGACAAGGCTTAGGGAGCATTTACAACATGGCTATGTTGTCTAGTGTATATATGATGGGTTATGTAAGGAACTATCTGCAGCGGATTAGTAGCAAAATTCTAGAAGATCTACTTTTCCTGAGCGCACCATTCTTTCTGTTGACGAGATTTTCCTTGCACAAAGGCAATACTGTTGGTTCACCAAACATCCATGCCATCCCACATAGTCTCCTGCCGTTTTTAACTGGATGGGTTATGTTGGCCGGGTTCTTACATAGTAAGCTTCCCAGATGCTGGAATTTAACGCTCAGATGCCATGCTGGGATGAGACATTCATATTGTTCACCCTGGCCGTTATCGATTGTAGAGCGGATTGCCAGGACAGCAACGAAACATTGGTAAAGACCTGAAACCCTTGACCGTGTGTCGGCCGGTAAGCGGCTGTAAGACATTTGGCGCGCCCGGCCAATGGATGTGTGTTTTTGGGTCACATCCACCGCTCATTGGAATTTGATCATGGAGAGCCTGGCAAAGAAGCACGCAGTTGACACCCGTCTCGAACAGGACCACTCACGTTGCACCTGTTCGTCGATGCTGTGGAAATCATTCCTGGCTGAGAATAAACCATGCCAACCACTAGGTCTACCTTGGACAAGCCGCTGTATAGCTTAATGAGACGGATGATCATGTCTAGCTAGTAGGAAGCATCGATATAGCCTATTCAATTTTCTGCTCTGGCGCGTTGCCTTGGTGGTGACAGGTCATACCCATAGCAACGCTTCGATTCCCGAAACGCCCAAACCACAGTGATATCGTGTATATAAGATGACAAGCAGGTTGTCTAGATGTTACCGGTCTACAGTGGCTCATCAGGTGTGCTTTGAAGCTTCAATCCTTTTATTCCATTTTCATTTTGTCTTCTGGATTTTTTCCTTTATTATTCCCTTCTAGACTATCTACAAACTTACCAACAATGATCCTATCAATCACCACACTTGGACTCATGGCCGTGGGTGCCGCATCCCAGGCCAATAATGCTATCCCCGGTTACGAGTATGTCGGCTGCGTTGCGGTGCCTGACCTGACACCAGTTCGCTCTTACAACCCGGATGTCCCGGCGCTCAGCCCAATCACGTGCCAAGAAGCCTGCCCCAGTGACACGGACATGGTGTTCGTAGGGGCCGGTTGCCACTGCGTCAGCTCGCCAATGGATGGGTGGTACAAAATCGACGAGAGTAAATGCTCCGCCGAGTGCGGAAAGGCCGTGAATAGAGGCTTTTGCGGCGGAGGCCCCGAGTATGATCCTGAGAGAAACATCTTCATCATCCCGCACAACCTCTACCGCAAGGTTGGCGGCAGCACGCCAGCCGCGCCGACGCCCGCCGCCACGCCTCTTGCCATTGCTGCTGCGACCCCTGTCGACCCCATTGACTACACAACCCCCGTACCTACTCCAAACAACTACACGGGGCCCTACTACCCCCAAAACACACTCAAGGCGGGCACAGGCTGCGCGTCGGGGTCCCAGGATTGCCCCTATGCCAGCGCAGGGTTTAAAAATGTCGCTAGAGGAGGTGTCATGGTGGCTATGAGCGGTTCTATCCTCGGGCTGTTACTTGCTGGTCTGTGGTGATTGACGGATGGTGGTATGGAAAAGTGAATGGGTAGAAGACGGAGATGGGAGGACTTTTAAGTGTCGTTACCATGTGGTTTTTTCTTCTTTTTCTTTATGGCTTGGCACTATGGCTTGGTCCCTTTTCAGTGTATCTTCGAAGCTTGTATTAATAGAGATGGAATCCAGATCAAACATCATGACAACCATGTGCCGCCTTCCTTGGCCCTAGACTTGCAAGGTCCCCCGGAGCAGTGTTGGGGTAGTGTGGTGCCGGGGTCGGATCTCAACGATAGCAACGCAGAGTGAGGCGATGGATATAGTGGGGGGACCTGCTCGCATTTTGACAAGATATGGACTCGGCGATTCGTTCGATTTTCCTCGAATTCTGGAGCCTTGACGGGTTAGCAACCACTCAGACCTGGCAATTCGTCCAAAAGGGCTCTGAGGCGGGCTCTGCTAGTGTCGATAAAAGCGCACCACACTTCCACTGCCGGTACACTGCTGGCGGCTTGGCTCAAGTATAATAATAAGTAACCTTCTCGATATGCGGCTTCGTGTGCTAGCTCCGCTGCTTCCCATCATCTCTCCGCGGCGTTTCCTCGCAACGTAAGTTAGCATTGGCATTTTCTCCCTCTCTCTCCCTTTGTCTCGCTTCCCCCCGCACCTAATTTTGCGACGGGAGTTTTCCCTGAAGAGAAATATCCGCCCGGGCCGTGACTCCGTACGTGTCTTTTTTTTATCCCTCCAAGAAATCAAAGGACCCCAAAGGGAATCCCGAAAGGACTAAGGGCTTGGGCCCAGGCCTGGCTGGCACTAGACAAACGACGTGTCTCCCCTCCTCCTCGTGTTCCCATGAGCAGCCTGTGGCCGCAGCGATTGGCCTGTGGTTTCAGCTGTCAGACCTCAGTATGAGTCTTTATTCCCCCGGCTGCTCCATGCTCTAAGATGCAAGTCTCAACTTGGCGCCGCCACCATTGGCCGGATCTTGGGAGATCTACAGGGACTTTGCCATGAGACCTCTGGTTTGCCTCTGGAGCTTCGGAAGCTTCCCAAGCTTCCAAAGCCTCCCAAGCCTCCCACCGCCCTTATCTCGCGGGCCCCACGACCCATGGTTTGTGGAACAGCGGTACGGCGTGTGCTGTGCGGCCGCTTCGTCGCCATGCTGTGCATCTATCCGCCCTTATGCCTTGTTCGGCCTGGCTTTCCCTTCTTTTTCCGTCTTTGGCTTTTGCCATGTGTACCCCGGGCGGCTCTGACTCGACCGGCTGCCCGGGTCTCGCCTGGCCATGGCTGCGAGCCCACCGCCCACCCCTCCCGCGACACATGCCCATCATGTTGGCGCATTGCCTCGTGATCGTCACCATATCAATCCTATCCCCTTTTCGAGTTGTTATTACTCACCTCTGTTGCGGGAGCTAGTCCTGTCACAGCTCCCCGGCTGACCAACCGATCAAGCCCCCCCCCAACTTTATATTCCCCATCCTTTGTGCTCTTGTCTGGTGTAGAAAACGTCTTCCGCCCAACAGCTACCTGTCAACCATTGCCATCTACTATTCTGAAACCCCAGACCCCCAGACTGCAACCGCTCTCAACCGTGTATATTTTGTGCCTGCATACAATACGCGCTTGCCAAACATGGATGCTTATTCTATATCGTGTACTAGTCCTTCCAATCGCAATTCCTCCAGGATCTATCAAGATCTGCACGCAACCCGCCTGAACACCTTGGTTGATCTCGACCAAGAGCAGCTTCTCAAGCGCATCACTGCTATGGAGGGGGTTAATAAGGTAAGCTGAAAAAAAATACCCAATTGCTGTGTCTCGGGTTTTTTGGGGCCCCCTTCAGAGATCTGCACATGCTTCCTGTTGTTGAGGCTCGTTGTTAGCCACTTGGAGCTACCCCTTATCAAGCCCCGCAGCTAGTGGGATCTATCGATCCGCTGACAGGTTCCGTTGTAGCGTAACATTGATGATCTCGGCACGAAACCTCACGTCGCCGTGGTTGGTGCTGGAATTTCTGGCCTTCGCTGCGCCGATGTTCTCATGCAGCATGGCTTTCAAGTCACCGTCATCGAGGCCCGCAACCGTATTGGCGGCCGCCTACACCAGGAGATGCTCCCCAACGGACATCTCGTTGACCTTGGACCTAACTGGATTCATGGTACAAAGGAGAACCCGATGCTGGACCTGGCCAAGCAGACGGGCACCATTGTAGGCAGCTGGGACACCCGCTCCTACATCTTTGACGAGTTCGGTAAGCTCCTTGACGTTGATGAGGGCGAGACACACGCAACCATTATGTGGGACATTGTCCAAGAGGCCTTCAAGCACTCGGATAAGTCGTGCAAGGACATTGATTCCGGCGAAAGCTTGCACGATTTCTTCCTTCAGCAGGTGATGGAAAGGGTGCCCAGCACTGAGGAGGGCTTTGAGAAGACGCGAAAAACTATTATGCAAATGGCCGAATCCTGGGGTGCGTTTGTTGGAAGCCCTGTGTTCAGGCAAAGTTTGAAATTCTTCTGGCTCGAAGAGTGCATTGAAGGAGGTGAGTAAATGTCTCCTCCTCATTCCCCCGCTTCTCATTTGTTGATCCCATTCCAGAGAACCTGCTGTGTGCGGGCACATACAAGAAGGTTTTGGACACCATTGCAAAGCCAGCCCTGGAAGGCGCCCAAATCAAGCTGCAGACCAAGGTCGAGAGGATATCATACCGTAGAGGCCCCGATGAGAGGCCCAGCGTTCAGGTTGAGGGTGGACAGGTGTTCGAGTTTGACGAGGTGGTCATCACAAACCCCCTTGGATGGTTAAAACGAAACCTCGACGCGTTCGAGCCCGCACTTCCGGCTCGACTCACGAAAGCAATCGGTGCCATTGGTTACGGGTGCCTCGAAAAGGTATGTTATGTGTATGTGCCCGAGTTCATGCTCATATTCTAACACACAGAATAGGTCTATGTTAGCTTTCCCAACGCTTTTTGGCGTTCTCCTGAGGGCAAGGAGCAGGTGGTTGAGGGTTTTATTCAATGGCTATCACCAAATTACGCCTCCGAGTCAAATCCAAACAAGTGGAACCAGGAAGTCGTGGAGTTATCGAGTCTCGACCCTTCAGTGTCTCACCCCACCCTTCTATTCTACATGTACGGAGAGCAGTCGGAATACATTACCGGGCAACTGGCGGAGCTCCCGACACAGGAGAAGAAGGACGAGTTTCTGCTAAACTTCTTTAAGCCGTACTTTTCCCGCCTGCCCTATTACTCAGAAAACAACCCCGACTGCAAACCGACCAACTTTTTGGCCACGACCTGGGTTCGTGACGAGTTTTCCGGCTATGGTAGCTACAGCAACTTCCAGGTCGGCCTCGAGGACGGCGACGATGACATCCTGGTAATGCGTGAGGGTCTGCCGAACCAAAGCCTCTGGCTCGCGGGCGAACACACGGCCCCGTTTGTCGGTCTGGGAACGGCGACCGGGGCATACTGGAGCGGTGAGTCAGTCGCGAGGAGGATAGCCGAGTCATATGGGCGCGCAAAGAAGACACTGGGGGGGAACCTGTGAGGTTGCGTAGACAACAGCTGAGCATCAGGGACGATTCATTTCTGTGGGGCGGTTTCTGTACGCCATTTTTAACCTGCCCGACTAGGGCCTAGAGATACCCAAGGCATATAGAGAGATAGAGTCAGACTGGCGACGAGGATAATGAGAATGGATGCTCAGACCGATTCGGTGCCGGCAGCTGGCCGATACGTGGCGCGTGGATGCTCGCGTGAGTTGGTCTCTAGTCGTGATCTAAGCTGCATTGGGGCACAGGCCAAACGTGGTCCCTGAAGCGTGTGGATGGTTGTCTCTACTGTCATGGGGAACGCCAAGATGTACTGGGACTTAGTGGTTGCATGACATCAACACCCGGTCACATAGGAGGGTTGCATTTGCATATCGCAGCAAACCAGCGAATGCGACAAGGGCCCTGCGGCGGCCAATAGAGTGTGCACGCAGGAGCAGCAGCATGGAAGACTCATCGCATGTGCTGTAGACGGCCGCTCGTTCTGTTGATTGACTCAAACCCATACCACGGCTTCGCCCAAGCCTGGATTGCATGAAACGCCGTGTCTAGCCAACTCAATACGGTGGGGGGTGGACGACATGGCAGCTCGATCCGGCATGTCTCTTATCGATTGTATCATGGCCGCCCACTGGCAGGCCGCTGCACGGGTCAAATGATGCTCCATGACGGCGTCGAGCAGCCAGGCGTTGGCCCCTTCACGTCACCGTCCCAGGCCATGCGCGGACCCCTGGAGGCAAAGTCACGAGCCTACGCTTCAGCAGTGCTAGCGGTGGGCTTCCAGCTTCCCAGCGCATCACCCGCCCCCCAGAGCCCAGGCCATCCACTATGCGCGCCCCGCCTCTGTCCTCCGTGGGCGTTCCCACTTCCCTACCGCGTTGCGCCGCTTCAGCCATCCATGTCGTGATGCTCATGGTGACCCGACCCTTTGGGAACTTGGTTCAATTTTGACCCTTCTTCAAACCAACTCCATCTCGACCCTGAGTCGCTACAACTGCCGCCTCTCTCCCATAATTTTACCATAGCTCTCTCCGACGCGCACTAACAGACACATTACCTCACCCTTTGTTGCCTGCACCTCGCTCATGGCCGCTTCCCTCTAATCATGCCTTACGGCCCCGCATCTGGCCGTGGGTCAAACTGATAGCACGCCGACGCCGGCTCTGTCTGGAGGGCGACACCGTCTACGACGGCTTTTGACTTGTTGACCGAATCTTGAATTCCTTTTTCATCTCGCACATCCCGTATCCCCCTCCTGGCTGCGAGGGTGACCATCGCTACCTCTCCTACCCTCCCTCGACTCTCCGACGCCGACGCCGACGCCATGGCGACGCTCTTCCAGTCGTTCCGGAGCTCCTCCATGCCCAAGAGGCTGCTCCGGTATGCCTTGTCGAGGCTTGAGCTCCTCGACTCCGAGGCCCTGGACATGGAAAATCTAGACCTCGCACTGGGCAGGAACACCGTTTTCGAGTTCCGCGACGTGGGGATCAAAGTAAAGGTAGACAGGCAGCTGTGGCTTGGGACATCATGACAATGCCCGCTAACATTATCCGTCCTCCAGAAACTCGAAAAGCTGCTCCAGCTCCCGGCCACATTTACACTACAAAGGGCAAAAGTTCTCCTCCTCCGAGTTACCGTGCCTATGGACTTTTACACGAGCCCAATCACTATCGAGATCGATGGCGTCGACATCGCTCTACAAGTGCTAGAATCTGAGCCCAAGCCCACACCCACACCCGGCACAAAGACGCCCCAAGAGATATCAGCCGTTCCCAACACCGCCGACCTTGCACAGTCATTTTTAGAAGCGCAGCCGTCATCAGAGCGCCGGAAGCTCGAGGATGCCTTGACCGCGGAAACACAAGATCTTACATCTTCCGTCCTGAGTGAGGCAAGTCAGGATGAAGAGGAGTTCCCCGTAGGAACTGGCCAATCTCTATCCCTACCCGCTTTCCTCGCTGGTTTCCTGCAAGGTATCGTGGATCGCATGCAGATCAAAATCAAGGGCGTCAAATTCCAGCTCGATGTTGAAGTTCCCGTGGAACCGAGTTCACCAGCCACTGAGCCGGTGTTGTTCCAGATTGCTCTTGAGGATATTGATGTTGAAGGTGTAACCGCTCACTCCCAGGAACCAGATGGCTCTCCCACAATAGTGCCCAAGGAAGGAAAGCGACACATTTCATTATCAAATGTTCGGGCATACCTCATCTCGGAAGCAAATGTATTTTCTGCACTTGCACGATCACCATCTGTGACGTCCCCCTCCGTTGCCTCGTCCCCGGTGATGACGAGGAACCCACCGTCCCGACAAACTACAAACTTGTCACAGAGCAGCATTCAGCAAAGTATCCAGGAGAGTATGCAGGAAAGCATTCATGAGAGCATTCACCAGAGTATGCATGGAAGTATTCAGGATGAACCTATCAGATCAATACAGAGAAGCCTTTGCGACCATCTTTCCCAATCCGACGATTCCTCCGAACTCAACTTTCCCCTTGGCGACAGCGAGGAGGCACTGGATATCCCATATGAACTCTCCGAAACTGCAGACGAAACCGAAGAGAGCCCAGCTACTCCCAAAGCCTCCATGTACCATGACTTCAACAACCAGTCTCTCGAAGGACTGGCCAAGGCGCCTGTCGAAGAGGCCGCTGACGAGACTCTATTTCATTCAACCGTGGACCCCACCGAGCATATTTCACATTCCACTGCCTTTGGAGACGAAAAACCACAGTGGGCGAGTGTTGAGCGCGAGGCCAGGTCCGCCCCCACCCTCGACATACCTTTTCGTCCGTCATTATCGGCATCACTTAGACCACCATCTCCAGGCGATCAGTTGGAGCGCTCTATCTCGTTCGCGGGAAGCTTTGGACCTGGATCTACCGATGATCTGGCCGAATCTCACGTTTACACACACGAGGAAGCCGAAAGCATGTACATGAGCGCATTTTCACAAGGAGAAGAGCAGCAATTAGAAGTATCATCTCCGACCACTTCGCAACACATTATTTCACCCCCTGAATCAACAACTGACCTTATTAAAACAATGACCGAGGAGTCCGAACCTGCTCGGGAAGAACAGCCAATCGCAGAAGAAAAGCCCGCAGTGGAGGAGACAAACCCACCAACAGAAACCGGATCTTTGGAAAAGGAGGAGGCGCAAGTTACCGAGCCAGAGATTGAGGAGGCTAATGAAACTACAACTACTGACGCCCGACCTGAGACGCCTCGAGCCGTCATGCCCGGTGGCTGGGACGAAGACACATATGACTCACCAGTACAGAGTATCGCGGATGTTTCAGCTTCGAGGTTCCGTTTACATCATTCTCGTAACACGATATCAGGAAATGGCTCGGATAGCGGGTCGTCCTCGCCTGCCTTTTCGAGGGCATGTATTGCTGAAGCTGAGCCAGGGAACTCATCCACTAAACAAGATAATTTGCCCACACCCAAAGGCCCGACACGACTTGTCAAAGAACTCTTTAATCTCAAGACAATCTCGATCTATGTTCCGGCTCAGCACCAGGGCTCACAAGCGGCAACCGAGTCGGTGGCTCAACTATCCGAGACCTTGGGTCGTTCGATGTACCCACAAGCTCCTGGGGCATTCTCTATTCATGGAGCAGCATCCTCGATGCCTCAAAGCCATTCACCTCGTGCTACTGCCGTGGACGACACACTCGAAGTAACTCTTTCGCCCCTGTGCATCAATTTTGATGCAAGCCTCGGGTTCTTATTGGCCATGGTAGCCAATAAGCTGCTGGAAGCGGTCAAAGACGAAAGTGCTAAGCCTGCACCTTCTACTACTACCCCTGCGCAAGAAAACCAGCAGCGGGATACCAAAAAGAAAGGCCCTAGCTTCAAGATCAAGCTTGAGGAAATCAAGCTCAACTTTCTCAACAGATTGGGCGGTGTTTCGGACACACCGGAACGTTATTTGGATCCTACGGCCTTCATTTTTGACCAAGAGGTGCTCCTCAGTACCATCCTCCAAAACCTGTCGGTTTCTATTTCTCCCACTGAGCCTCCTTCTCCGAGAAGGAATAGCCGGGATACAGTGGCGCAATCGGCTACATTGACAAAGATTGAGCTAGAAAAGTTCCGATTCGGTTATGCTGATGGTGACATTATTTCCTTTGATAGCGGCCGGCCAATGAGCACATCGGTTAGGGACACTTTTCTGTCTTCTGGAACGGATGTTGGTATCAAGATTCTTCAGTCAGGCGATACAATTAAAACCGATATCGAAACTCTTCCGCTGGTTGTACAAATTGACCTGCAGCGATTGGACGAGACCTTTAGTTGGTTTGGTGGGTTGAGCAGTTTCCTCAACATGAGTGCTTCAATGGCGTCGAGCCCATCGGCTACCCCTAAATTACCAGCTGCTCCGCAACAGAAGCCTCGGGGTGTCCGCTTCGATACGCCCATCGATCCTGGTGACAAATCAGCAGCTTCAGATAACAAGGTGAATCTCAGAATTGGTGGCGCCTTGTTGGAACTCCTTGGAAGAGAATGTAGTGTGTCTGCTGAATCAACGGCTCTCAAGCTAGTCAGTCGAGAAGAAGGAATAGGCATAGCTTGCAGCATGATGCGGATCTCTGGTCCCAACTTGAAGGATGATTTGTCGGACCCCCCCATCACGGCGGAGATTGGTGGTGTCCGCTTGGACTTCCTTTCAGTACCCCAAGACTCTGATTTGGAGAAGCTTCTGGAGCTCATCATCCCTACAAAGGTCAAGTTTGATCACGGAGATGATGAAATCATGGTTGATACCCTCTTGCGCCAGCGACGAAAGGGTTCCGTCTTGAGAACATCAGTTGAAACAGTCAATATCCACGTTCAAAATATGTCACAACTTTCTGTTCTCCCCAACCTCGGAGAAGAAGTTGCGAAGCTTTCTACAGTCGCCAAATATCTTCCAGAAGATGACCGGCCAGGTCTCCTCACTTTAGCTAAGGTCCAGAAGGTGGGCGTGAGTCTTGACTTTGGTGGCAAATTGGGTCATTTGGGCGCAGAGATCAAAGACTTCCATGTCGGTCATATTACGATGCCATCTCTTGTTGCCATTGCAGTCCACGGGATTTCTGTCCAGAGGAACAAGTCTGAGGAACTTGTGGGGTCATCGAAATCCGGCCCCAAAGAAATTCCTTCCCGAGGACCTGTTATCATGGCGAGGATGATTGGAGATGAGATTGAGCCAGTCATCAAATTGAAGATGCAGGATGTCAATATTGAGTACCGAGTGCCAACTATTATGGATCTGTTGGATCTCAATGAAGATGCGACTCCGCAAGACTTTGAGGCTAGTCTCGCTGCTTCCGTTGCAAATCTGGGAGACCACGCACATCAAGCTCTCTCACGATCACCCAGTTCGCCTTCAGTAAAATCAAAGGCCGGAAAGCCCATGACTCTAGACATGAGCTTCCGCGATTGTCTCATTGGACTAAACCCTCTCGGCCAGCCCTCAAAGATGGTGCTTGCTCTTACAGATGCACACTTGGTAGCAGTCCTGCCTAAAGATGTGGAGACCAATGCTGTATTCAACATCAACAAG
Source organism: Calonectria henricotiae (assembly GCA_020623695.1). Taxonomy (NCBI): domain Eukaryota; kingdom Fungi; phylum Ascomycota; class Sordariomycetes; order Hypocreales; family Nectriaceae; genus Calonectria; species Calonectria henricotiae. Next base: position 17,628 of record JAHVYB010000254.1, read on the forward strand.
GCCGCAATCCTGTTGGTGGATGATATTTCTCAGTTGTCAGATAACGATGTGACCGTTAGCCAGCGGCCACGCGCTTCGTCCTCTACATCTCGACAGGTGGCAGACATGTGTGCGCGAGGCTACGTTGATATTTGTTACATTTCTTCCGCCAAAGTGGTCGTTGACGTTAAAGTTATTGAAGAAGGCGAGAAGCAAGTTAATGTCGAACTCAGAGATGATCTGTTGGTTCTAGAGACTTGTGCAGATTCCATGCAGACTTTCATTTCTCTCACAAACGCCCTGAAGCCACCAACGCCGCCAAGCAAAGAAAACAAGTATCGAACCAAAGTCATTCCTGTGCAGGATCTCCTGGCTTCCATATCAGCAGAGGCATTTGGGAAACCCGAGGGCGAATATGACTTTGACCAAGATTTCGCTGGCGCCCAAGAAATGGCGGGCAGTGGCTCAGATGTTGATTTCGCAACCGACAGTCCATTGCAAGTTGAATCCCAATTCTATGACGACGAGGAGGTTGGCGAGGAGCTCTTTGATGCCACAAGCAGCTCACTCTTGTCTCATGAAACCACAATGAAGGATACCAATGAGGGCGTGTTGTTGACCGGCTTTGGTCAGTCGTCTACTAACCCGAGCCAAGACTCTGAGGACATGGATGATTTGGTTATTCACGATGACTACTACGGCCGTAACGCAAAGGGCGATGGCACTGCCAAGGTTTGGAATTCCAACAAGAATACATACGATAATGCCCCAAGCGGGCTTGTCAAGCGCAGCCCTTTGAATGTATCTGTTCGAGACGTTCATGTCATCTGGAACCTTTTTGATGGTTATGACTGGGCTCATACACGAGATGTCATAACCAAGGCTGTGCAGGATGTCGAAACCAAAGCGTATGAGCGTCAAGCTCGAGCCGGTCAGGCGCACGTTTATGAGGAAGAGCTTGAGGATGAAGAAGCTATCGGGGATTTTCTCTTCAACTCAATCTACATTGGCATTCCGGCGAACCGTGATCCACAGGAACTTTCTCGTGCGATCAACGAAGGCCTCAATGATAATGCCACGGAAACCGAGTCTATTGCCACGACAGCATTTACGTCATCTACCAACCGAACTGCGCGGCCCCGGCAACCCCGATCAAAGAAGCTCAGGCTCAAACGTAGCAAGCACCACAAGATTACGTTTGAGCTGCAGGGTGTTGATGTGGACCTTATTGCGTTCCCGCCTGATTCTGGCGAGACTCTCAGCAGTATTGATGTCCGAGTGAACAATATCGACGTCTTCGATCACGTACCAACCTCGACCTGGAAGAAATTCATGACGTACGACCAAGACATGGGAGAACGTGAGATGGGCACTAGTATGGCCCATCTTGAGTTGCTGAATGTCAAGCCACAGCCCAGCCTCGAGGCCTCGGAGATTGTACTTCGAGTGACACTCCTCCCGCTAAGATTACATGTAGACCAGGATGCCCTCGACTTTATCACACGGTTCTTCGAATTCAAGGACGACAAGGTGCCGGTTCATTCGTCTCCAAGCGATGTTCCCTTCCTCCAGCGCGCCGAGGTTAACGATGTCCCTGTGAAACTTGATTTCAAGCCCAAGCGAGTAGACTACGCAGGCCTTCGATCTGGGCACACAACTGAGTTCATGAACTTCATCGTTCTGGAAGAAGCGAGAATGGTTATGCGGCACGTCATCATCTACGGTGTGTCTGGCTTCGACCGACTGGGCAAGACGCTCAACGACATCTGGATGCCTGACGTCAAGGCTAACCAACTCCCGGGTGTCCTGGCTGGCCTGGCCCCTGTCCGATCTATTGTTAACGTTGGTAGTGGGTTCAGGGACTTGGTGGAAATTCCACTACGTGAATACAAGAAGGATGGCCGTGTGATTCGCAGCATTTCGAAGGGTGCCGCGGCCTTTGCACGAACCACGGGCACTGAACTAGTCAAACTTGGTGCCAAACTTGCAGTTGGAACCCAGTACGCTCTCCAGGGTGCCGAGGGCATGCTCTCAGAGACACAACAGCCAGAAGGGACATGGGAAGAGGATGACCTTGACCCAGAGGAGAAGAGGCAGATTTCATTGTATGCCGACCAGCCCACGGGTGTCATTTCTGGCATCCGTGGTGGATACCGTTCTCTAACCCGAGACGTGAACCTGGCGCGCGATGCCATCATTGCCGTGCCAGGGGAGGTTATGAGCAGCCAATCGGCAGGTGGAGCGGCCAGAGCAGTGTTGAAGCGCGCACCAACCATCATATTCCGACCCGCTGTTGGCGTCACTAAGGCTATCGGGCAGACTCTGATGGGAGCCACGAACTCGATGGATCCACATAATCGTCGTCGCATTGAAGAGGTAGGCATTGTCCGTTCACCCCTTCCATGGATTTAATTCTAACAAGGTTGCAGAAATATAAAAGCCACTAAACTCGGGTGTGATGTTTTTTTTTGACGGTTTTTTTTTTCCACTTATGAGAGTCCTCGCTCGAGACGATGGATGCTATTTACGACACGAACATATGACGGAGCACCAGCATAACGTAACATACCAATACAAATTTCCTTTGCAGTTTTTTTTTTTTCTTCTTGGTTTTGGTTTTCTTTCAATCGAGTTGATCCTTTTGCTTTTAAGTCGAGTTTCCATGCACAGATAGCGGGTTTTGGGCTGGGGTGTCTGTCGCTTTACAGAATACAGGCATGCATCCATCTCTGATAGAATGGCGAACAAAAAAAGATTGGAACGCCTCCTGATTATGTACATGCATAGACGCCGGAGCAGGCAGGCGAGGTGTGTTTTATTGCTTCAGGAGTTGGATTAGCAGGAACAGAATGCTGTTATTACTAGATGGATTCTTTTTTATTCATTTTTTTGTTCTCTAGGGATTCGGCTGGCAAATATTTCCTTGGCATAGAAGATACCTACCCAGAATGACATCGATGTTGCGCATACATAGTTTTGTCAGGGGACGTGTAACGTCTCTAAGCTTATCTTTATTCCAACGCACGGGGCGCTCGTTGGCACGATTGTACTCTTATTGCACACGGATACGAAAATAGGAAGATGACAGGATTTGCTGTGTTTCGCACATGCTTGGCGGGATCAAGCGGCACATACGTACATGTTGCGGTTGGTACCTGGTCCGGCTAAATAGGGAGCAGAGAGGGTCTGGACAGTGGGGGAGTGCTTCCATCCGATGTTTGGCCAAGTCAGGTGGGCAAGGGTTGCGAAGGATTGATAGAAACAAGCCGTCTAGATAACATCTCGGCTCTTGTTCTTTTCTTTCTCATTATGCATAGAGAGCGTTTCATGGCGCCCTGTGGGAAGGTTCCATAATGCAAATCACCATGTGCCAAGACCGTGTTAGCTTCGTGGCCACAGCTGTTTGAAATGAGCATGGCCCTATCGAAGATTGTCAATCGCCGTGACGAAATTGTGTCTCTGGCCAACGACCAACGTGACCATGCTAATACCGCCGAGGGTCCGTATAATTGGCCCTGGCCAGCCCGCCAAGTAAACTTGTCTCGGCTGATGTGGTATAGCCTTTTTTGGTCCAGATATCAACCGTTTCGGAGACGATTTGGTCGGCATTTTTTGCTTCAGGATTGGGATAACAGAGTTCCATTGATGGGGTGGCACCACTGGTCAAGAAATGCAGGGGGGGCAGATCTGCCCACTGTCTAGGTGCTACACACTTGTATGGGGGAGTAGCCCAACGAAAAGCTACTTGATTCCCTTCCAATGTGAGGGAGTGCGGGCGCTGTTGTATCACAGGGCGATTTGCATTTGTATCAGCCACTCACAGACTCGAGCATGTCGCAGCATCAAGTCGGATCAGCCGGGAGTTTCCAATTGCGTAGGGCAATGACAAAACAGAGGTTGCATGAGAATGAGACGGGAGGGAGGGGAGGGTGCATACGGACGCGCAGTGACCGCCGGGACAGGTGCCGGACCGGATTGAAACATCAGAGCATCGCAGTCAGGGTGGTGGATGGTGGATTATGTCGTGTAATCACAGCATGTGAAGGGCTCTGTGATAGGGAACCTGAGCTGGGTCGATCAATAGTCCAAAACCGGCCCCCCGCCCCAATGGGCGAAGGGTGGATATGCATTAGCAAGCAGGTGGAAAAATGGAGAATGTTGCGCCGGCTTTTTTTAGGTTGTGCCATGTGTCACCTGACGAGATGGGACGACGTATGAAAGAGGCATGAAGCGAGAAGAGGAAGAGTCAGAGAGGTGTGAGAGGAGAGAATCGGAGGGTGGTAAGCGGCCAATGCCGTCCCAAGACAGGACAGGACCCGTCCATTTCTCTCCCTCTCTCTCTTGGGTCGTCAATTGGACGATTTGGCAAAAATGTAACACCAAAAAAGAATACGGAGGCCATCCCGAAGACGAGAGATGCTATACCCAGCTCGCATCGCCATCGGATAGTCCCGACGCCCTGGAATCGGTGAAGGAGTCGTGTGGTACGTACCGGCATTTCTGTTGAGAACGTCATTTCGACAAGTGGGCACTGGCCACGGTGAAGCTCCAGCCTTCACCTCGTAACCACGGCCCCCTATTCGCCACTCAGCGGATTCGGTGAGGGAGCCCACCAGGCACTGTTCAACAAGTCGTCCAAAATAGCAGCGTCACTTGACTTTTTTTCTTTCTTTTCCTGCCATGTTGAAATTGGGTTACCCTCGCTTGCCGCTTTCCTGCCACTGCACGAGCCCGTCTTCAGGGGAAGCGATCTCTTGAGCCAGAGGAGGATTGACATACCGCACGCCGTCTTTGACCAACGGCCAGAGCCTGGTCCTCAACAAACAAACAAACAAACAAACATGGCACACGCCCGCCCAATCTCACACAAGTACATACCGCACAGGCATGAACACGGCACGACTAATACACGTGCAGTGTAGTGCAATCCATCCCCTGGGGGGACGAGGGATGGGCCGCTATATCGAGTGGCGCAAGTGTAGGTGTAAGATGCCCGCGTGGGTGTCCCGTACGTGTACCACGATATAGCGGGAGTGGGCAATTGCGCCGATATTGCAAATCGCCGGCCATTGAATCCCGTAACGACCTCGGATCGAATTTTCAATCAATCCTCCGTAAATTTCTCGCCTCGTGACTCCCGTCGGATAAAACCACCGTTTTATTACTCATTCCCCATTGCCGAAAGGGCTACAGATTGACTGGTCCCGGTCGCCCGCGGCAATTGCTCTGTAAAGACCACCACTGACGTCGGAAATTTTGGCCGACGCTGTGAATAGAGTGCCAGCCTTCCGGCCAAAAGGGGGAGGCCCAGAGGGGAGACCCTCCCGACCGCCACTGACCAGCCGAGCATGGCCTTCTGGCAGGTCTGGAAAGACAGCGCGACAAGGACCCTCGTTCGTGACTGATTCGGTATTCGGCGTCACACGGTTCACCCTGGAGCTCGAGCTTTCCTCTCTCCCATACCGTCAGCAACCCCCAAGCTATGTATGTCTCCAAAGCGTTCCCCAGTGCCGTGCCGACGAGCGACCGCTAGCTTGATTGCCGCTTTTCAAACTGAGAAAAGCATGTGACCCTTGCCGGCCAGAAATAAAGCTGAGTCACGGGTTTCAGCTTTGATTCCTCGCCCAGTTTCGAGGGTTGAGTTGCGTATGCGCAATCCCCTCCCCAGATTGTGGCTTAACCAAAGCGCGTCCATCCAAAGACCAGAGGCGCTGGAATCTTGGTTCGAAGCATTGACATTAAGCATGCCATGGCGAGGCGAGCAGCAAGCCAGCACAACCTTGCCCGGATCTCTCTCTTCGCTCCCCTTCTCTGTTTCGCCATTTTCCCCTGCCGAGCCCAGATTGATCGCCCGACCAAGACATGGGGGCGTTGGCTAAAAGCGGTGATGGGGTCCACCCGCAACTGGCGCGGTGCCTTGGCTTGATTGCTCTTCACCAGAAGCTTTCTCAACGAGTTCCAGTTCTTTACTGGTAAGTCTGCAGGTGTACGTAACATATACAGCACAGCGCAAGGTTTTAGGTGCTATAGCAACATGCATCCCATCCAAAAGCAAGTCGCCAATGACGCCACCCGTTTATCCCGTTGACGTGGGTGGGTGCGAGTATGCCCCTCCACCATCGCCTCGTTTTGTTTTTGGGCTTTGGGTGGAAGGGGAGCTCGCGTCGTCGATACGTGGAATAGCAGCTTGCGAAGCACGTGGCAACTTCTCTTTTCTTCTTTTCATCATTCCCCTTCTTAACTAGCCTTGAGCTTTCAAGGTTCTATTCGTAGTTGAGACCAGGGTCCAGGCGGTCGGCGCTCAGGGGACCTGGCTGGCAGTGAGGCGGCGACGTGTTGGTGAGCGATTCCCTTTGGCCCCTGGAAGCACTAGCTGGAGCTTCGGGGGTGGGAACCTTGAGACCGACTTCCCCGGCTGGACAAGCTGGCGGAGTGCCAGTCACCAGAGGCCTGCGACGGGGCTGTTATGTGCGTAGTTGGTAGTGGGAGAGCAATTAGGGGGGGAATGAAGCTGGTTGACGGGAGCTGGGGAGCTGGAAGAGCTGGAGGAACAACAAGGGCGGCGTCAGCATTGGGGCCACATGATTGGTCCTCAACATACCGCCTACAGCCTAGTTTCCCCGCTGAGGACCATGGCTTGCAGGCTTGCAGGCTTGCGAGTGGGATTGGATTGTACAGGGCACTGGACAGAGGTCAGACCCAGACCGTCACTGTGAGAAAGTGAGAAAGAGAGCATGACAGGAAGCAAACAGCAAGCAGAAGACGTTTGCCCAGCACGGAGTAATGCCCAAAGAACAAGAAGAACAGACCATGATTGCATCGAACGGACATGGACTTCCATCACCCCTGTGAACCCTCATCCATCCTGGAAGGCTTGCGAGCGACCAAGTCGAATATGGAGCCCATCAGGCAATTCCATGTCCCGAACTTGGACGAGCGGGGGGGTGCATGTACCGAATGACCCTCTCGAACTAGAGGTGTGAGGGTGGCACGGCATCTCGCACACCCTCCTCGTCCTTTGTGTCAATCCTCCTCAGAGAACCAGACACCTCCGTCTCCCACTCCGTCGTCCCCCGTCCCCATCGGCACATATACCACCCATGGCTCGCTGATTGCGTATCAACCTCAGACTATATCTAGACCACCCGCATCTGCCTTTTTCCCTTCCCGCTCGTCTGGCATTCTTGACATTTCTCTCTCCCACCCAACCCCCACCACAAGCTGCTGTTTGTATAAACTAAGCTACCGCCTACACACTTGTTGCGCTTCTCGTAGCCAGCCATTTCCGTGAACCTCCCAATTGTCAATCTCTCCAAGACCTATCCACACAAATCACGCACAATCGCAATGTCACGAATCACCGCTCCCGCATCAAAACTCACCCGCACTCTGCTCGAGTCGCAGCGCAGTGCTGGCGCAGTTCTCATGCCCAAGTACGATGAGCTCCTCCGCTCCCGTCGCATCGACGAGGTATGTAGCACTCCAACAAGGCGCACAGCCTATTTTCCCGCTCCCTTTGCTAACATTCTGTCAGTCGCGTCACATCACCACCAAGCACCGTCCTACTCCCCAGCCCTCCATCGTCAACCGCCCCAAGCCATTGATGCAGGGCTTCCACTCGTCCACTCCCTCGTGGACGCCCACCAAGCACCTTGACGCCACCATCCTCCCTGCCATCTACCGCGTCCCCGCCTCTGACGAGCCCATGCCTCGCATGCCTCTGCTCCCTGACAACTACACCACCCACCACTCTTCCTTCTCAGACGCTGCCGACCTGGCCTCGCAACCCGGCACCATTGTCGCCGCAAACCCCGACGCCGTCGTTCCCGGTGCTCCCCTGGCCGGCGTTGAGGGCATCTCCATTGATGGCGTTGAGCTCAAGTTTGCCCATGATGAGCCCGCCGAGCAGGACCACAGCAACATGATTGGCGACATCTGGCGCGGCATGGTTGCCGACGTTGTCGGTGGCCCCCAGAGCAAAACCGCCTAACATATGGCCTAGACACCTGAAAAGAAAAAGGAGACCTATAAAAAAAAAAAGCCATCTATCTACTGGGATTTACTATTGTCACAATATGAGAAGGAGAAGCGAAACTGTTTTACGCCAGGTCAGGGCTCGTTCATGATCAACAACTGACCTGTGATGTGGGGATCTATCAGCGTTGTAATTGCCATATTTTTTTATGTTCGCGCGGGATCAAGATTGATGCGCCTTGTTATAATTTATCTACCTATGCTCGCAATCGAGCTATGATCTAGCTGTCATGGTCTGGACGAATCACCAAGTATTCAAAATTGATTTGCTCCCAAACTTTGCCCTCTTGGAATGCCTAAAACTCAATTCCCGACCTGTCCTATCTAATTATTTGTGCCATGTGTTCGATGTGATGGTATGTTGCAGTTATGTTGTTTCTATGGTATCATCTCATTCGTAACACCTCTCCATCCTACCATACTGGTCCACTGGCTCCGTTCTATTGCTCCCTATTTCAATTGCTCTTTTACAGACATGCAAACTCGAGATCCTATCCAGCTACCAAGCCCCATTCTCACCCCCCCCTTCGCTACCAAGCCATCACCCAGGTATTTATTTATCCGCTTTACCTCTTCTTCATCGAGGGTCGGGGCTTGCACTCTTCGCTATTGACAGGGTGCAGCATAACCTTGACAGGATAGCTCTGGTTGTTTCCCTGGTAACCCTTGGACCAGTCGTAGCTAATGGCATAGGCAAATATGGAACCATTCTTGTTGAAAGTGGTGGCAGTGATGCTGCCGCCGACGTTGGGGTAGCCCTTGAGGCGGTGCTTGGCGTCCTTGTCCCAGAAGTGGAACGTACCATCAGATCCAGCAGTACTGAAGGTACCGTGGACAGGGTGGAAGGAAATGTCGTTGACGGCGTAGACGTTGGTGGTGTTGTTGGCGGGAGGATCACGGTGACACTTGAAGGAGAAGTTGGAGCTGGGTTTGTTAGCACATGATTGTCTCCCTGAAACGAGATCCACAACATACCTTGAGTCCTTATCCTCGACGTACTGGATCGCACATCGGCCCTCGATACTGCCAATGGCGAATCCAGCAGAGTCTGTGAAACAGCTCACAACTCGGGTCTGCCACTTGAGCGGGCTCTGCAGCGTCTTGTAGAACTTGGTTGGGTTCTTGAGGTCGATGACGTTGATGTATCGGTCGGCGGTACCAACAACGCAGAGGTTGTCCCGAACATCCATGGTGTAAACTCGCTCCTGGCAGGTCACAGAAGCCGCAGGGCCCTGCTGTCGAAGATCCCAGTACTTGACTGTCTTGTCCCAGGATCCAGTCACAACCATGGGGCCATTGCCACTATCGAAGAAGCGGCATGTTCGTACGGGCTGGTCGTGGGTACCAATCACGATATCCTGCTGCGAGGCGAGGTCGCAGACCTTTATGTTTTTGTCAGCGCCGGCGGAGACGATTTTTGTTCCATCCTAAATGGCATCGTTAGCTGTTGTCTTTGGGCCAATCCGCCACATCCCTTCGCCACCCGCTAGGGTCCGTCAGGAACGTAGAGCGTCATCTTACCTTGGAGAAGTCGCAGTTCAGGACAGGTTGGCTGTGTTCATAGGCGTGTCGGCCCTGGCTCTGGCCGCTCTGGTTGATTTCGTAGATGCGGACCTTGTTATCCCAACTCGCGACAGCCAGGAAGTCGGGGCCATTCGGCGCAGGCGAGAAGGCGAGGTCGGAGATGGAGTCGGAGGGAGGATCGCTAAGGGGAACATCATTCTTGAGGTCGCCAGTAGTATTGCTCGGAGTTGAGCTCGCGGCACCGCCACCAAAGAGTGTCGACATTGTTGCGGCCGCAAAGGTCGGTTGACAAAACAACGAAGTTTTTTTCTTCCCCTGTCGTTCAAGCTCAATGCAAACACCGATGAACGCACTGGGACGTGTAAAATCCGAGATTTAATCGGTCTCCCAGGTATCTGAGGGTTGGTTCGGTACGGTTCGATGTTCGAGCAGCTCGTTGGCGATGGATGCGCTGGTCCTATGTATGTCGCGACAAAGAATAGGCACGAAGGCAGCTACCCAGCCTCGTTGACGCGGAGCTCGGATTGGCTCTTTGGCTCATACGCGACTTGGGGAAAAAATACCTTAGGCACACTCCACATATTCCTACAAGCACCCCTAGCTCGGCTTAGTAAAGCACCAGAACTCATCGTAAACACGACTTGACAAGCCATTTCTGAACGGAAAATCATTCCAATCACACACTATACAAGTTAATTCTATGAGTTTTAACTAGATGTTCAATCCTCTCGGAAGGCAGTAATAAAGATTCCCACAGTCCAGCACAAATAGGCATTCTTGCATCCGATCCCAAAGTGGGCATTTAAAACGGATCCACAGAGTCTGTTACAGTCACGTGATGAAGAAATTATTGACCTCAAAATGGTTCATCCACTCTTTCTTCATTTTTTTCCCTTCTTTCTTCATCACCCCCCTCGTTCAAAAAATCGCCATTCGAAGCTTACATACAGAGACATTGATTTTCAGCGTCTCGTCTCCATGCTTTGGGAGAAAGTCCCCGGACGTCTCTTTACAGAGCTTGCGGAAACGCGCCGCCATAAAAGCACTGCGGCTGACCTCCGCGCCCTGGCCCTCTCTTTGCACTGGCCCTGTCTGCTGTTATATCTGCGCGTCGCTCCAGGCCCCCGAGCAGTCTTCCTCAACCTCCGGACCCTATGGATGAAGATATGAGTCCGAGCCGGTGGGATAAAGAATTCGACTCGGCCTTGTAGTGCGCGTGAGGGAGGCAGACAGTCCCGCTCGGTGCCTGCGATTGTGGTGTCGGGCGCAGAGGACTTGTTGTCAAGGTCGATAGGTATGCGATTGCTCGGCGAAAGCTGAGTTACTCAATGGGGCCCATTCTTGATGCGAGGGGGGCCCATTGTCGATATCCAAGCAATGGTTCCCTCTTTTTTAACACTCTAAACTTCGTTGGAAGTTCCTTCTGAGGGAGCCTGGATCTGGATAGAGACGGGGTTTGAAGTTTACATGATGATGACCAATATTAGAGTCAAGCACTGAGGCAGGAAAATCCTGCCATTGCGGACCATCAAAATTATGTCAACTGACAAACTTCAAACCCTATTCTGTTTTTATTTGTTTGCTCTCAGATAGACTGTAGGCTTGCTTGACTGGACCTAGCATCGACTTGGTTCGTGTATGTTCTTCTACCGTGATGCATCGCTATTGACAAGATACCCAACCAAGTTATCAGTCAGCTCCAATTGCAGCAACATCGTTGTGTCTTAAGGGTCTCATACCAGCGCATGAGAGCAGTTTGGAACTGTGCCATCTCGGCTGTAGCTCCCGTTTCCATATGGGTATCAATAGCCACGATCACGTCCTAGGATTCTTGATGAGTGCTCAGGATGTTGAAACGTTGCCCTGTCGATTACAGTAGCACCTGTCAATTCATAATGAATGAAAGACATGAATATCCCCAACGACATTCCCGATGTTGGTTGTGGCCCAATCAACAAATATCAGCCGGAAATACGACAACCTCCAAACCAACTATAGCGATGCCATTGGCAACCCGAGATGTTGGCGGGTGCACGATGTAAGCTCAATGCAAGCTCAATGAACAGCACTAGTAGCTCAAGCATGGATGTAGCTCTTTGAAAGGCAAGATGCTGCCTATTTGAGAGTATACTTGACCCTGTGTGAAAAGGTGACAAGGGATGAACCTACCTATCTAGGGGATATGCACAATACAGTGTTTTTGCCAAGATGGCCAAAAATGAAAACAGGGAAGATGGGCGTGTCGAAAATCCGAAGAAGCCGGATGCGACGCCAGGTCGCATGGCTAACTTGACGTTTCAGAATCCAGCTTCGTACACGCATTTTGAAATGCCGATAACAACTGGATGTTCCAATGAGCACCTGTTGCGTACGATCTCTGTCCATGCTTCGAGCTCGCATCTTGACTAGCTCAACAACAAGGTCTGCGAACGTGTGCAAAGCCAAGGATGAAACAGTAGCCCAGATACAGACTTCTTGCCGACAGGCTCCGTTTTACTCTAGTCAACATGCTCCTGGCACTAGAGCTGCATTCCCCCAAAGTATCTAAAAGAAAGGACACACTAGCTTGAAATACTTGCACTAGCTTTCAGCTCGCGATTCCAAGGTTTTCTAGGCCACAAGCACCAGGGCCACAAGTGCCGCCATAAGTTTGATTTTACTATTCCATTCGTTTCCCTCTCCGCATGTTAGTAGAGAGCTCGCTTGAAACTAATCATACTATTCCCATCCAGGGTTATAGGCTAAATGCTCAGTTGACGGCGGCGGTCGAAATAGCCCGAAGCCGAGGGGCCCACAGGTATAGCATAGAGCAATATAGCCATCTGGAAGAACGCAAGGGATATCAGTTCTACAAATATAAAATGTCCGTCTGTAGAACAGGGGCTGCGGACTTGGGGACTGCGTAGTGGTGTAGCACACACGAATCATGTTCGGCATAGCGAGTCTTTCCAGAATCTTACACTACGCGTGCCACTTTAGTTTGACCAGGTAATCGTGTATCAGGTGAGCAAAAAGAGGCTTGGTTTTCGTCACAGAGACCCAAGTTGGAGCCTACCCAGAAATGAAGGCGGGGTTGATGCCCACTAGCGTCTGTCTACCTACACTTACAGACAGTTTGGGGCGTCAACCAGGCATATCAAGACAAACAAGCATGGATTCATGGTTGCCTTTTGTGACAGGTAGTCTTGCGTCGAGGGTCAAGAAAAAAAACAATCCTTCGCTTCTGCATCACATAGGTCCGAATCCTCGAGTGCGACGGACCGAGGAACGACCGCACGGAATTACGGCCCAGGGCAGTGTGGCCAGAATTAGAATTAGAATTAGAATTAGAAGTGAGAAGCGAAAAGAAGGGAAAGGCAATGGGGAAAACAAGAGAGGGCATTGCAAAACAATGCCTGCTCAGCTTTACCCCGCGATCTCCTTCTGGGGAAATGTCCCCCGAGGTAGCATCATGGGCTGGAACCAGGTTGCTTCCCGTTGCGATGGGCTCTGTGCCTGGATGGGTGTAGGACTGAGCGCGCGGATTGGCCTAGTGTGCACAATGCCGGTCGTACGGCTGGGATTCCGGAAGCTTATGGGTGATCTCATGCCGGGGGTTGGCTCAGTTCATGATGATGGCATCCATGTTAGTAGAGACCCAACCCGAAAGCGAGTGTCAGAACACATTGAACGAGACGAGCAGAGGGGAAGAAGCAGAAAAGGCTTGTGCATGTCCCGGTTTGTGTGCACATGGAGACGACACCTGTCGATTGCCGTGTCCACATGCTCTCTAGGCATTTATATCATCCGAACTTTGGTGGGCTGGGGTCCCATCTGCAACGCATCACAGGGCCATGTCTGGGCTAATGAAAGTGCATAGAGAAACCTGCTCCCCGATTAGATGACAAGTTACCTATCCCATTTCGCAGTCGCCACTCATGAGCCAGTGGGGGATATTTAAGGGCCAAGGCCAGTCAAGAATGTGAAGATTGCGGTAGCCAACCAGGGACGCCATCACGGTCTTGCTGGATATCCACAGCGCCTGTGCACGCTCCTAACAGGCTCGCAACCAGCGCATCACGTAGTTTGCCACCGCCTTCCAGGCACCACGGCTGCCCCATAGGTCAGCCCGCCCCCCCTGGTGCCCGATGCAGCCAGCCTGTAACAGCCGACATCAGCACTGTAGCAGCCCGCCCCAACAGTCCGGCACAACGCCACACTCTGTTCGCCTGGGCGAATTACACTGCGGAATGGACAATTCTTGGCATGACAGAGACGAGGAGCGAATAATAGTTACCAGCCCCGTGCCGCAGCCGTTTATTTTTTCTCTCCCCAAACTATTGTCGACGGAGGCTGCTGCCCTCGTCCCAATGAGGACGTCCAAACGCCGTGTTAGTCAGTGCCGTGTGATTGAGATATCCGAGTCGGGACACACACAAAAATAACCAGCAAATGGGTGTGGGGAGCCATGGGAACATGGCGCCAGTGGTGGCCGCTGCGATGAGCCTAACACCCTGGGTCGTCACAACGTGAGGACCAGGGCGGCCCCTGGAGAGCGACGATGGCCCTCGCCCGCCTCTCTGATCACTCAGGTCTCTGCCGTTGTACGCTTTGACACTTGGGAATATCTCGTAATCCCGGACACAGCCGCAGCACCTAGCCCGAGGGGAAATGCGTCTCCGCCAGTGCGGCCGCATCGGTCTACAGTAGATAAGCGACCTGGTTGGTGCGACTCACATGGATGCCAGCACCGGGGGCTTTCTTGGACTGCGAGCCTGGGATCCGGCTTCGTCATTGATAGGGTAGCCCATGGAGTTGTGATGGCGCTGGTGGGAAAAGGACGAGATGAATTAGAAGATGGTGCATGGGATGGTCCTTGCACAGTTACACCTCTTCCCGCCAGCCGTCTTTCTCTCCGCCCCCTTCCAATCCTGCAGGGGAAAAGTGTGGGTGGTGAAAACGGGGTTCATGTATGTATGATGGGTTTTGTCATCTGCAGGAGGACATCGGCTTTTCTTTTCTTTGTTTTTCTTTTCCCAACTTTGTCACGGATACGAGCAACACAGTGCTTTTTGTTGTCATCTAACACGTACGACCGTGGCACTCTCATGGCTCCTCTTTGCCTCCGGCCCTGATCTTGTTACACGCACGTCCGCTCTGGCGTCACTCAGACTCCAAACCACGGCTTCCCATATGAGCACGCCTCGGCCACCTTTGGTCCCGTTTCTGCAGTGAAACCACCCCCGACCATATTGGCACACTCTTTTCTTCAACAGTTCTTCTGTCGAATTATTTTCTCCATTGTCCCACAATTCATAATGAGTCCAAATTCATCGCTTCGGTGGCTTCTTCTCCTGGCCACGGCTGCCATTCTCACGTCAACTGTCGTAGCCCTCGACATCGAAAAGCTCACCAAGCTCCGGGAAAAGCTTCCGCAATGCTCGCTCAACTGCCTCACTGAGGGGGCCGAGGAGTTTGGCTGCACCATGCTCGACGTCGAATGCCAATGCAGTCACCTGGAAGCCATCATCCAATCTAAATCGCCCTGTCTGGTTCATGCCGGTTGCAAGCTCGAGCAGTTCTCCGGTACGTCTAGTCTGCACTCTTCTTCCTCCTTCCCCACGGGTCTAATATTACTCAATCCAAATTATGCACCGTTACTAACACATCAGGCAGAGGTTGCCGTTGTCGTTGGCGAACTATGTTCCGGCCAAATCGCGAAGCTCAAGCCCACACCTACCCCCACACCGACAGCAACTAGCGACGCCATGTCTCAACTCCCTCTACACATGGCCTGGACTGGAGCTGTGGCAGCAGCAATCGCAGTTGCTGCTATTCTATAATTCCATCACTCATATGGACTCGTTGAACGAAGAAGAAGAAAGAACAAAATGAGCAACAGATATCAAGGTGGAAGTTTGCATCGTAAGGAATTGGATACCAGGATATGGGGCGTTTCGGACACTTTGATTTTTCATATATATGCCTTGAAAAGTATTTCCGTAATTGAGCATAATGTAATGACGTACGAATCTTAATCTGAGTCTATGGCTAACTATATCATAAGTATATTTATCGTAAAAAAGATACCATATCTGACCCATCAGAAGCTGTGAGCATCTGTTATATTGCCCGATAGCGATTCCATGCGTTTATAACCGCCTTCGAATATTATGCATCCAATATAGTGTAATCTCTTTCGTCTTTGGACAGTTGTTGAATCTAAAGTGGTTCGCTACTCAAGACCCAAACACGGCAATGGCTCCGTTGCTGCCACCATCGTAAACATCATGAAGCTGCTCCAAGTCTTGGAACTTGCTGGCCAACTCCATACCCTTGCGTCGCTGCGCCTCAACACGGCGCCAATCCCACTCACCCTCAACGGACAGATCAACGTCCGAGAGGTCGGCGGAGAGATCACCCAACTGCTCCTCGCCGCTCATCCAGCCGCCAGGGCGCTCCGGCAGCAGGCCCGAGCCGCCGCCCAGTAAGTATGCGGGGTGTACAGTATAGCGGCCAAGCTTGAAAACGTACTTGCTGATGGCCGTGGCGTAAATCTTCTTCTGCCAGTCGCCATCGGCATCCTTGGGTCCGCGCGTGCGCATCTTGGAACACCGCGAGTCGAGCCACTCGGTCGGACGAGCAGAGCCCTTGGGCACATAGTGAGTAACGATATAGAGCCACTTGCGGTCCCAGGCGAGCACACGGCTCCACATCTCGAAGCCCTTGTAAGCAGGAATCTCACGCTTGAAGCTGCACTCTACAGCGCCAAGCATGATGCCGAGGGATCCCTTGACAGGCTTCTCCGTCTTGGGGTCCAGGACGATCTTGGCCTGAGCGTTATTTGTGAGGGTATTCGCAGAGGCGGAGACGAGGTACGACACAAGGTGGGTTCGAGCAACATCAAGATCGGCAAAGTACGTAGAGTTTGACTTGTGTAGGTTGTAATCAATCTCGAGGAGGGGCGCGTGGGAGGGAGTAATCATGGGTTTGAAGAGGGCCTTGGGGCCAAGAACGGGGGGTTTGCGAAGCCACATGTGGTAGATCATGCCTGACCAGACGCGGTACTGGAGCTTTGTTAGCCGCATTTCAATGTATCGCGATCGCGCGCATATTCCACTTACAGTCCACGCAAACGGCATGTTCTTCCAGTTGAACAAGACGAATAGGAGCAGTATGATCCGCGAGGTCCGGCCAGGGCCTGTCACAAAGTTTTGCGCGAGGCTGATCCAATTAATGCGCCATGCCGCATAACCCAGTGAGCCAATGGTCGCAGGGAGGCCCACGGCCAGCAGCGGGAGCTTTCCCACCGAAGATGCCATACTTTTTGAGACCGAGTCGACCGAGTTCTTCGCTGAACAGTGGTATGCGATGTTCGTGGGGCCGCGATCGGAGGTTGTGTTGGAAGCCCACGCTTCGACCAAGAAATAAGAGTAGGGAAAGCAATGGAGTCCAGGGAAGTGTCGTCAGCCGATGACTGTAGCACGAGTCTGACGGCCAACAGCTGATGACAGTCTTCAGACGGGACTTTTGGGTTGATGATGGACAATTCAGCTAAAATTTAAGACAGTTCTGCTTGTGCGACCGAGACAGAATCGTTATCGTGCCTCGGCCCTTTCTTATCAGTGGGGGCTTGGCCGGAGCGCCATTGGAACGGATCGAATTGTTGGGAACTTGGCGGACAGAAACATCAGAGTGGTGCTGGGCTGGGTGCGATTCTTACGCAAGCGAAACAATGTGGGCTTGACGATTTCGAACGATGGATTGAACTCGACCTAGTTTTATCCCAAGTAATAAGACCGACAGCTCGAGCGAGCTGTTGGCCTGCTGCAGCTTCCCGTCCCCACCAGGTTAGTAGTGCTATCAACGCCACCAACCTAGCAAAGCACAATGACGACGACAAGAACAGAGCGAATGATGTGTGATCAGCGCTGCGGTCAATTCAATTCAAATCGAGCAGAAGCAAAAAAAAAAACTGGCCTTCTAATTGGAGTTTTATGATCCCACTTCCTTTTTTCTTCTCAATTTTGTTCATCGAGATAGTTTAGTAGTTAAAGTCTTGACATTGCAATGAGCTTTCCCAGTTACCTGCGGTCTTATCTGATCAGGCAGGTCCACGAAAGATATACATTCTACCAGCATAACCACCCAGAATTCTGCAGCCATCTATTTTATGCAAAGATCTACAGCCGTGTCAACATTCACCCATAGACTTACAAGAAACCGCCACCACATCGTGATACCCACCTGACGGTTCAAGGCATCGCGAATCCAAGCAGGAATACATCATCAAGATTATCAATCTATTAGTTTATATTAATGTCCCATTTCGTCGGTAGTGTCTGTCTCTTGTGTATCTGGTTCAAAATTCATCATCTGACCGGCCCCATTGGGAATGGTGGCAAGAAAGTTCAAATGAGTATCAACCATGAGCTTTGCGTCACGTGAGAGTACATGGTTCTTGGCCGTCCCCTCAGACGCCACCAACTCCATCTCTCTTATCTAGGCCAATCTTATCATCATGCCTCCATCTAATCAAAAGAGTATTTCGTAATAGTCCTTCTCCATTAAATCGGGGAGGATCAATGCTAATATCAGTATGACAGGTGCAAAAGATGTCAGTATAGAATGGTAGCCTTACCTCGGCAGAATCCAATTATATTCTTCATCCAGTAGGCCAGCCACTTACGTTAACTCAGTTACAATGTTCACGCACAGAACCTTGCACAAGCTGTGCTGAGGCCAGCAAACCATGTGAATACCGTGAAGGTGATCGCAAGCGACGGCCCGCGTCTGCCGAACAATCTCACAGCTGCCGGTATCATTATGCAATATTGGAGACCATATTTAAACGTGGCAATCTTCGTGACGGTATTTGCGGTTATCATCGCGGCCAATGTAAGTGCTTAGTTATCAAACCAGATGCTCTTAGTACCATGGTTAACTTGGCATAGCTTTCCACGTCTCTTTTTTCGGAGAAGCCAAGTTCTGGCTGTCTGCCGTAAAACTCCTCGTCATGTTCACGCTCATCTTTACCTGCTTTGTCATTTCCATGGGAGGCCAACCGTCCGGCAAGAGAATTGGCTTACACTACTGGAAGGATCCTGGGGCCTTTGGGGAGTATCTTGTGGAAGGCCCAAAGGGCCGGTTCATAGGCTGGCTGGCTGCAATGATCCAGGCTTGCTTTGCCTACACGGGCACCGAGGCGGTGGGTGTCGCGTTTGGTGAAGCACCCAACCCCAAGAAGACGATTAGAAGCGCCATTCGTCAAACGCTTTGGCATATCGCCTTCTTCTACGTGCTAGGGGCCGCCGTGCTGGGCATAGTCGTCCCTTACAATAACGACAGGCTCATTAGCGGCACCAAGCAAAAGACTGGCGCAGGAGCAAGCCCTTTCGTCATCGCCATCCAACTTGCGAGCATTCCTCACTTCCCAGATGTCATCAACGCCTGCTTGTTGATCTTTGTTCTGAGCGCGGCCAACGCGGACATTTACATTGGGTCCGGGACATTGTACGGGTTAGCCCATGACAAGCAGGCCCCCCAAATTTTCCGTCAAACGTCCAAAGTCGGAGTCCCTCTTGACCGTGTGTTTGGAACCGCCGTCTTCGTCGCCCTTGCATACATGAACGTGTCAAAGATTTCGGCAGAGATTTTCGGGTATCTTGTCAGCCTGGTCACTGTTTTCGGCGCCCTGGATTGGGTCAGCATTCTCGCCACATACCTGTTCTTCGTCAGGGGGCTGAAGGCCCAGGGAATCCCTCGAAGTGCCATGCCTTATCGGGGAGCTTTTCAGCCCTACGGAGATTGGATAGCCTTGATCCTTACCATTCTCCTCATGCTTTTCAATGGTAAGCTGCATTATAGTATATGTGGGACTTGTGCTAATACTCGGGCAGGATTCGCAGCATTTATACCAATGTTCAAAGTGGATACATTTGTGACTTCATAAATCGGAATTATCTTGTATCTGGGCAATATATTGTGCTATAAGCTTTGGGCAAGATCTCCCAGAGTCTTGCCTATGGAGATGGACCTGCAAGCAGGCCGAAGTATGAATATAGACT
The DNA here is from genome assembly GCA_020623695.1 of Calonectria henricotiae. Lineage (NCBI taxonomy): Eukaryota > Fungi > Ascomycota > Sordariomycetes > Hypocreales > Nectriaceae > Calonectria > Calonectria henricotiae. The sequence goes on from JAHVYB010000254.1 coordinate 37,211, forward strand.
AGGAACAAGAACGGCCAAGATCTCGTCCTAATTTCCTCATGTAGAAGAACTGTACAATACAAGAAATATTGATACTCTCTGTGACTAATTGGAGTCCCGTAGATCCGATAATTGCCTACAGGTTTGCGACAAAAATGAAGTCCTTCGAGATTCCGATAAATTGCAAAAAGAAAGGATGTTTGGTGGATTCAAACCACCAATGTTGGACGAACAGGGAATCGAACCCTGGACCACTCCCAGATGATTCGGACGAATTATGCTAAGGGAGTATTATACCACTAAACCATTCGCCCGGTTGTTGTTGAGTGATGGAGTCTTAATGAGGTATATATGGGTGTGATGAGACGGAGTGGGGCAGCAAAATTTTGTCTTGCCCCGCCATCATGATTACCCTAGATGAAAGACGCGCCACTTTAGAATGGTCAGTTTGAATCGAACCCATTTTTAGCCTGTTTAATTTTTATATTTTTATGTGGTAATCAGTTTGCTATTAAGGAAATGCAAAGCTTGAATGTCGTGGATGTAATTTGCTGTGGTTATGACATTATCATGAGTAGACTTTTTTACTTGGCTTGTAATTTTACAGAGAGTCCTCAACCTCAGCCACGGCGTCCAGAATGGGCTTCCAGTTTGCCCACTCGATGTCACCTCCTGGAATACCTCCAAACAGAGGCAACCTAGTTCCATCAATATCGCCAAAGCCCCTGAGACGGCCTATTGCCTCCTTGATTCCAACTGTGCCGTACTTCACCACAATCTCCTCCATGGAGCTGACCTTGAACTGCAGTAGACGGCGCTCAGCCACCTCGGCCTCGGTGGGCTGCGCCTTGGCCGACAGCTCGTATAGGCGCACCAGTGTCTTAGGAAAAAAGCCGGCCGAGCCGTCAATGGCGCCCGAGAAGCCCACGGATACGACGGGGAGCAGCTGCTGGCCGAGACCAGTAAAGGGGTGGAAGTGGTCGTAGTCAATGGCCGGGTTAGAGCCGATCTGGGCGTGGTATGAGACGTCGCCGTGTGAGAGCTTGCAGCCGACAATGTTGGGGTGCTTTGCCAGTGTGGCATATGTCGAGGGAACGACCTTGACGTTGTTTGACACGCCGGGGTAGTGATAGCTGATGACCGGTTAGTTCCTCATGTACGGTTAATCCAAGGGAGGGAGCCTCTTACATCATGACGGGGATGGGGCTCTGGTCGGCGACAGCTGTGAACCACCGAATGATGCCATCCTGCGTCGTGACAGCGGCATTGTAACCCGGCACCAGCGACAACCCCCACTGGGCGCCGGACTTGTGCGCATCCTTGAGCTGCTCCACCGTTTCCTCCACGCTGTTCGTCGCCGTCCCCGCAATGATGGGGTAGTCTTTGAAGCCCTCCTTCTCCAACGCCGCCCGGAGCCCGCTCAGGACGGCGTGCCGATCTCTCGGGTGTAAGTGCACCGCTTCGCCGGTGCTACCAAGCGCCACCACTCCCTTGATTCCTGCCTTGGCCAGGTAGACGGCATGGGCGCCCTGCGTCTCAATGTCCAGAGGAGGAGTGATGGGATCGTAGTTCGCCGTCTTCTTTGAGGCGAAGAAAGTTGGGATGGGCACGTAGATGCCCGCGGGAGGAGCAGCCATTGTGGGAGGTATGCGGGGCGTTTTTGAGGAAACCGATTTACGGAGAACTCGCAGCATTAAGAAATAGTATAGCTCGTGCGGAATTGGAGATTATTACTGCTTGAACAGGTGTATTATAGATGCAAGCACGGCGCCATGGTGCCGAACGTCGGTCGAGAGTTTCGGGTCTTCGGGCTATCTTTCAGCGACATCTACAGTCCGGTGGACAGCCGGCATTGACGCAATCCGCCGGAGTGTATGAGCGATCGCTGATTAGGCGCAATGATGTCCCGTAAATACCGCGAGGTCAACACCCCACGCAAAATTAGAAGGTTGATTGGGTCTTTTGGCTTTTGCTCCTTGTCCTGCATCGGAGTTTGTATGTGGTGAATTTTTTTTTAGTAGGGTTCACGAGCTTGGTTGATCGGAAGTTTTGAAGGAGTATTTTTTGGCATTGGAAACTTCTAAGATAGCGCGTACATCAGACAAAAGTGCCTGCCATTGGAAGCGACTGGTTAGTTTATGTGCACGTATTCCTAGTCTAGCGTTTTGACAATTTCCAACTGCCCTTTTTTGAGCTCGATATATATCCCAATTTTTTTATGGCCGTTGTGTGGTTCCCCACTTGCCAACTCCTCCAGCGCCGGGAATGGTGGGGTGTCGCTTGTTGTGAATTTCTACAACTCCGTACCAGGATCGGAAGGGTTTCCCGGTGCAGGTCAATGCAAGTCACGACTTCAGATGAGACTTCATCGGATAACCTGAGTACCCTCGGCGGGCTCCAGGACCTTCCACTGGCAATCCAGGTTCTTGTTCTCATTGTGTTCCCTGAGCTTGGCAATGATCTTGCCGGCAATCTCCTCAAAGTTGTGAGTGGCGAGGGCCAAGATGGTGGGGCCAGCACCGGACAAGCAAACACCCAGGAAGCCAGGCTCAGTCTTGGGAGACATGGACTCGACGATTTCCGTGAGACCGGGGATGAGCGTCTGTCGGTAGGGCTGGTGAATTTTGTCCTGCATGGCAAGGTGGATGAGCTCGGGGTCAGGAGGAGACTGTCCGAGAGCAACGGGCAGGAGAGCAATTCGCTGCAAGTTGAATGTCTATATTCGCGTGTCAGTTGACGCAGTTCACGGCAAGTTAGCTGTGTCTCTTTTTTCGAAACTCACCACATCAACTCGAGGATATTTCTCGGGCAGCACCTCGCGTGCCTTGTGAGTGGCAACCTGGAAGTCGGGAATGATGGCAATGGCCTTGATCTCCTTGGCCCAGGGGAACTTGATGTGGTGACCAATTCCGTGAGGAGGCTCCGGGGGCCTCTTGCCAGTGTCCTCACCTCCGGCAGGCGCGGGGAGAACCTCACTTAGAGGAATCTCGGTACGGGCAACATCCTCGGGGGTCAGGGGCTTGAGGTACGTTCCGACAAAGCCACCATAGAGCGCGGCTCCGACATTGTCAGGATGTCTCTCTGCGAGCGAATGTCAGTCTTGTCCACATTGAACTGCGATTGGCTGCTGGTCTGCTGGTAACAAGTCGTATATGACTCACCAATCATGAGACAATAGTCAAAGAGCCGCTCGAGGTTGAGGTGCTTGAGACCACCGACCTCCTTGCCAAGGACGACACCTGCGACGACGGCGGCGCCTGAGCTGCCAAGGCCGCGGCCGAGAGGGATGGGGTTTTTGATGTGGACGTGAGTCTCTACGGGGAAGTCTCGCTGGTCATGGCAGCGGAGGACGTAGAGGGCGACACGGGTGATGAGGTTGACCTGGGGATCGAGGCTGATTTCGCTAGAGCCTTCACCTTGGCCCTCGTAGGTGATTCGGCAGTTCAAGGGCAGATCCGACTTGGTCTTGGAGCGGTCGATGGTGACGTGCAGCTCGAGATAGACGGAGAGGGCCAGGCCGATGACATCGAAGCCCGGGCCAATGTTGGCGCTCGAGCACGGCGTCTTAATGACGAATGACTCCATGACTTGAGGATTCCGTGACTGTGGTTGAAACAGTAGGGAATCAATGGGTCGAGGGAGGATCTGTGGAGCGTGGACGGGGGGTGTGTGCTTGTTCTGCGAGGCCAGTGGCGCAATGGCGAACTGAGGCTATTATTTGAGATCGCTAGATCTCTTATTTGGGAGAAGTTTGCGTATCGCTTGGCTCCTCTTTGGGTTTGCGACAGAAGCCTCACCTAAGCCGATGACGGAGGCTCCAAAAAGCAAAGCCCTGGCGGCGGGGTAAATTTTACTGCTGGATGCCCCTCATTGCTCTGCTTCACTGCGCAGCCCGCCCTCTAACGCACCACAGCTGACAGTGCAGCGGGGTCAGCTTTTGGAAGCCCGTCTATTGGCCGATGAGCCCTCCGGCCAAGAGCAAGTAACCAAATATTTGCTAAATCAGCGAGCAAACTCTTCCCCATCAGGCCATTTGCGCGTGCGGAGCTCTCTCCATTGTCCGAAATGTGTTGCGGTTACTATGCTATGTCATGGGTGGGCTGTCGGACTGTGGGCATGGAGCCTGCGCGTATGGATTGCGGACGAGCAGGCGAGGAACATGTTGGTGTTCTTCCTCTGCAAGCCGCCAATTGCCGTTGTGTCCTGCATCAAGAGGACCCTTGGCCCCGGGAGATCTGCCGGCTGCCGTCGATGTGACGGTGCACCAGCACTCCTCCGGCATGTGCACGCAATAAACTCATGTGCAGCAGGTAAGACGGCACTTATTCGTCAATTGTCTGTCGTCGCATTGTGCCTGGGCCTCAAGGTGTCATGGCGAGCTGGTTCACGCCATGACGAGATGGGATGCTTTACCTCTGGTGATCGCAGCGGCCGCCCCCCGCACGTAACGTTACCGGGACAGTGCTATACTGGTATAATGGCGTTACGGCATGGCCGGCGCCACTGAAGAAAAAGCTGGCTAGCAGATGCACGAGATGCGAGTCAGCACTTGAACCATCGGGCACACGCCTCAATTCCATGCCAGAATTGAGACAATAGATCGAATCATCACTTGCTAATGCCTTTACATGCTAATTGCTTGGGCCTCAGCATCCTGTATCCATGCCACTCATCCGTGGTAGATCTCTCTTTGGCGGAGAAATTTATCTAGGTTTCGCTACTTCTTCCGGTAGCGGCACTAACTATCCGTACTATACGCTCTCTTGCTGGGCTGAAGAATAAAATGTTCTCTAACAAAGAAAAAGAAAGAAAAAAAAAAAAAAGGCACCAAAGCCGCACGGACAAAAAAAGGCTTCCTGAAATAGATTCCCACGCTTTCTCTCGCCATATGATGTCAAATGCACATGGTAATACTATTGCTATCGGCTAGCTCAGTCAAACAGCTGCCGAAACCTCATCATTCCGGAACAATTACTGAAATTGCTACTATTGCTACTATTGCAGCCTCCTCGTCGATTGTGATCCATGCCGCCCATCACCCCGGACCGACATTCCTTTCTCGCCTGGCCGGGTCATGCCCGTTATGCCACGGAAATACACACCCTCCTCTGGTCTCACTCAGCGTGATCGCTAAGACAAGAGTGGGCATCATTTCCTCGTGTTTGACTTGGGCCGATGTAGTCCGCGTGCTCAATTCAGCCATGATCCTCCCTCGGAGCCTACCTGCACCCAAAACCTCAAGGCCCTTTACCAGATGCACTTTTGGGCATAACCTACCCGATTACTGCCATTTTAGGGAGAGCACTTCTGCAAGACGACGTCAAGATCATCACATACCAAATACCTGAACTAAAAACCACTCGGTCGTATTGGGACCTCGCTTGCTTAGGCTGTTGTTTAAAAAAAAACGCCTCTTCAAACTTGACGGTCACGGGGTCCTTCGCCCTATGTAGAGTGATACGAGCTGCATCAATGACATCTTTAGCCTCTCAGGACCCAGCACCTGAGGTCATTACACCGTACAACAACACATGTCGGAATCGCTTCTGGATCGGGGTCCAAAGGGCCCAGAAGCTCCGGAAGCATTGGGAAAATCACCCGGCCGCTCTTCTGGGGGAGCTTCAGGAGGGCCCGGGCTCATCGGGGTGGAGCTCGTCGCCCCAGTATACGGACCATCGGTGCCGGGGGCTGAATGGAATACGAGCAACACTACCCCACAGCCAACCTAGTGGGAGGGCTAGAAGGAGCTGATCCGGCAGGCGGACCAAAATGTCTTAGCCGATAGGGCAAAGGACTCTGGAGATGGACATCGGGAGATAATGGCCAGAGGCAAGGACCGTATAGGGCCATCCACGTACGGGAGGTGCACACGCATAAAAAATTGATCTCCCCGCTGGCCGGGGGGTTGGAGTTGATGCCGGCCGGAGCCCGGCATCTGATGCTATTCGGAGAAATAGCCTAATTGTCAATGTGGAGTCCGGCATCAGCCGCGGACTCGTGATGTAAGACAAGCTGCCATTAGTACAAGCTTGTTTTGAAGTTTACGAGAGAGTGTGAACCTCTAGTTCATCGTGCCGTCATCATTCCACGCATCTCGAGTATAAAGAGGACCGCCGAGCCTCCCTCAGTTCGAATTCTCATCACTATTCACATCTTCAACACTCTCAAGCATTCCAACGACTCCTCTACAACTCTCCAACACCTTTTTTCTTCTTCTTCAAACCTCCAACAAGCCCCCAACACCGCAAACATGCAGCTGTCCAACATCCTCTCCATCTTCACCCTCGCCACTGCCGCCTCGGCCATCACTGGTGAGTATTCTCTTCCGCCGAGCCATTGACAATCAGCAATCCCACTGACATGTTACCCAAAGTCTCCTACGACACTGGCTATGATGACCCCAACCGCCCCATGACCTCCGTCTCCTGCTCTGACGGCACCAACGGCTTGATTACCAAGTACGGCTGGAAGACTCAGAAGGACGTCCCTCGCTTCCCTTACATTGGTGGTGCCGAGTCCATTGCCGGCTGGAACTCGGCCAACTGCGGTCTCTGCTACAAGGCCACCTACAAGGGCAAGACCATCTACGTCCTCGCAATCGACCACGCCGCCAAGGGTCTCAACGTCGGCAAGAAGGCCATGGACGTCCTCACCAACAACCAGGCCACCATGCTCGGCCGCATCGACACCAGCGTCACCCGCGTCGACAAGAAGTTCTGCAGTCTGTAAACGACTCAAGCTTGATGAAAATTTAATGACGGGAAACTTGATTTGGGTTTACGAAAGAATTACTTCACTTCTCTCCTTAATATCTTTAATATGCATAATTGGGCGTTTTAGAGTACGATCGTGCCGGATCACTATGGATATAAATCAATCTATTCCTATTAGGCGCTAGGTATTCCTAGCAGCCCCGGAACATACCTTGAGCATAAATGGGATTATTGTGATTGTCTGTAACTTCCAAGCCCCAAGAACTTCTCTTGTGAATTGGTTTTGGATTCGGAGCTATCTATGGCACTAAAAGCAGGCCTGCATTATGGCTCAAGGTAAATTGAACTCACCCACCACGGTCCTTGTTATAACATACCCCCCAATTAACTCTTGTGTGGCTTCTCCCCCTTCCAAACACTAATGATTTGTCTCGGATGCACGTTTCTTTAGGAACCCCGCTCCACTGGAACCGCATTGACATGTTTTAGGGCTGTTATTGAAGGTTTTTATCTCTTGCCTTTCCTTGCCTAGTCCTTCGTGACACCGGCGTTGGCGATCTCTCTTGATAGTGGAGATTGTCGTCACCAAAGTTGCCAGTGGCCCTAGCTGGGGTGAAGCAATTCATGAATGGCGGTGTCATAATGATTTCGGGAGGAGGTGAAAGTGTGGAGCTTGATCTGCAACTGGGAGATCCCGGATTGATATCATCCATGGCGTCCTTTGCTAGACGAGCTGAGGGCACGCCGACCGAGGGCGGAAGCTCTGAGATGGGAGATGAGTTGTATTTGGAGGTATCGCTTGGAAAAGTACTCTCCTCATCTAGTTCTAGCTCCATCGAGATTAGTATGGCGATTATTTCGCGACGAGATCACAGTGCCGTCGCTTACCGTCGTCTTCCTCAACGTCCACGACCCACATAATATACTCCACGACCTCGACCCTTCCAGCGAACACCTCATAACTCAATCCTGGCTCCAACCCTGTCGGCGGGAATCGTATTTCTGATGGCGCCTTGAATCCCCCAATCGCATTCTTGCCCTTGACAAATATCATGGCAAATTCGAGAAAACGATCAAATAGACTTGTTTCTCCTTTGAACACGGCACATCTTTCTTCTGGATACTATCCCATAAAGTTGAATGCGTTCGGATCGGACAGTTTCGAGATCTCGAGCTCGGTGACTTGGTTGGTGTCCGGATCGCGGCATGATTTGACGGATAAGTTTGAGGGGGGGAGGAGCTCGAGTGTGGGGGGCACGACTGGATGAACTCGGAGGATTCTCCCTCCGAGGTAGTGGTCGTAGGCCAGGCCCAAAACTTCGTGTCGGTCCTCGTTCATGAGAGACAGCAGCTCCGGCGAATGAACGGTGATGCCGTCATCGTCATCCTTGGCAGCGGCCGTTGGTTGCATTGGGGTTGACAGTCAGGTAAAAGGCGGAAACTAACGGGAATAGCGGGACTCGGACGGAAATACGTGGGTTGTGATTCAGGGTGAAATTGCCCCAGGCGTTTGGCTACTTGTGTTGGGAGAGGAGGGTTTGAGAATAAGGTAATAAGGTAATAAGGTGTTGAAGAGGAAGAAATAGCAGTCGTGGCAGTTGCCCTCCACTGGCAGCCTGCGTCTGGGTTCATTCACAACATCAAGTGCCATTTGCAAACGTGCATCTGATTTCTCTGCCGTTTCTATCCAATTACGCTCGCAAACCTCGCGTAGTTGAACAAAAGTGCGGTTAAGGGAGACGGATATTTATGCGCAAGTAGTGACATCGCCAACTAACGTCTGGAGCTGAGCACACTGACTTGCCGAGGGGCTTCGCTTTGGATAAGCACACAAGCTGTAACCGAAATCGGTTCGCGGGTGGTGGTCTTTGCTGGGCCCAAATGCAAATTTTGTGGACAACTGCATCATGATGATATGACAGGACCATGAGGCGCCGGTAAACCCCGGCCACCTTCTGGGATGTTATTCCGACTACCGGCCCCGAACCGAGGAAACCATGACAACCTTGGTCTGAACAATGATTTATTACACTTTGCGTCGCCACAATTATCAGCAGGTTGTGAATGTAGCCTACATGGAGACTGTATCAGGATGCGTCTACGCAGCATTAGTTACTCCATGGACTGTTTAGGTAACCACTGTTTTGCTTATTTGAGTTTGAGCTTGCTTTTTCTGGGCTTTCTTTGGTGCTTTCTATTCGTGAACCATGCCTTCAAGCGACGTGTCACACATGCTGCTTGTTTCTCACCACCGTTTTACACAGTATTGATTGGATTTTTGCCTCCTCGGTAGAACCCGGATTTCATCCCATTGCAGGGATTTGGAAGTCCTGACTAACCTTGAAGACTTACAGCTAAATGCACACCGACAAGAACTACTTGGGCACCGATCTTCCAATGCAACCCTGCGGTGAGTGCGCTCTTTGTGGACGCAATTGAGGCCGCCCTCCTGCAAATGCAACTTGGGGTACCATTCCAGGCCGTTCTCTCTCCCAGGCTGACACTGGCCGCATTGAGGGTGTACGGGCTGCAGAGTTGTTTGGGCAATGCAAAGAACCTGGACCATGTCGGTGTCGTGCCCCATGATGAATCGGCCTCTGAACCCCCAACCGTATTTCTCCACGGGATTTTTTGTAATCACTTTTTTTCTTCTGCTGAGAAAATTGCACGCCACAGCAAGGCGAACATCGAGTGTTTGCATGGCATTAAACCAACTCTGGACGATAAGCTTCAATCAGTGGCGTCGTCTCCGATCTGCCGAAACTAGCGTTATGCGTGGGACTGTGCAACGTGGGGCCCTCGTCACCAGCTTGAGTCGGTCCTCATCCTCTAACCCGAGACTCATACAAATCATTTCTCCTTAAGGCGGTCGGGGAAATCTGTAGCCTTAAGCGACCCTCGTGCGAGTTCGACTTCACGTACGAACGCCGACACGTTGATTCGGAGAAATGAAGTCAGATTCGACAAGCACAATGTCGTCGTCCCAGATGGTACCCCCGTCGGGCATCCAACGCCTCCCAAACGAGCTTCTCGTCCAGATTCTCAGTTTTCTCGACTCACCTTCTGATGGTCAGGAAAAGTTGCGCGGAGACCCATCAAAGATCGCTCGGCCAGTTCATTCCGGACTCAATGCCCCCGTTAAGGATGCATCACTGGTCTGTCGCCTGTGGAGACAGTCGGTTCTGCAGCTCCTCTTTCGCCATGTCGTGTGGTCCTTTCAGCGCTTTTACAGACCTCCACATGGTGACGTCGCGTCGCAGATTGGCATACTCGACTTCTTGAACCGAAATGGCCTGTCAAAGGATGTGGAGAGCTTCACTATTCTCATTGATCCCCCCGAGGCGTCGGGAAGTTTGAGATACGCCGATGGCCAGTTTTGGGGTCTTTTGCCTCCTGAAGAATGTCCCATTCAGCCACCAAAGTCGGGAAACGCTCTTTGGAACGTCCTTTCCACCGAACCTCAGCATTTTTCATCTACACCGAGCCAGCGACCAGCTTCCGCGGACGGGTTGACGAGAAGAGAGACCAATGTGCCAGCTCAACACGTCTGGGACAATAATTGGTTATGGAACGTTCTCTTTGAACAGATCGACCCACTTCGAATCACCTTTGTCAGTTCTGCAGACATTATTTCTTCACTTCTTAGTCGGACCGTGGATTTGACTAGCGAGTGGGCCTTCAACTCACACCATCACATTCTGTCGCTTTCGCGAACATCGCGCTCCGTCGCAAATGACCGCGATGTGGACGGCGCTCTCGGACCGCTACCATCCCACAATCGAATAACACCACTAGGAAACCCAATTCCTAGTGATCTATTTAGCATTCGAGACTGGACATCGCTTTTGGTGAATGAAGGATCATTTGTACCAGTATACTCAACATATGAGTTCTTTCACTACACACCTCCAACTCTCCTACCCGTCATCTTGAGCACTACGGACACATCCTTCACCCGAATCCGGGAGACGGCTAGTTCGTTTTCTTATATCGCCACTTTCCCCCTGTCTCGCCATATCCGAGATGTTGTGGTTCCTTACTGCCCGCCAGTTGAACACTTGTTTATCAAGCTGATGCCCAGCGATCTTGGCTTCTGGTCAAGTAGTAAATTGTCCCATGTCGACATTACTGACCTCTGGCTCGAGTGTGACACTGCATACTCTTTGCTCATGCGTGAGATTTTTGACAGCAATGCAGACCCGAGTTTCGAGAGCCTTCAAGTCCTTGAGAGCGGAGACTGTGCTTCTGAGGAGGCTTGGAACATGGCTATGCAATATGTATACATGCATGGGCTTCGAGGCTGGAAGTTGAAGCAAACAGGCTACTTTGTGCGAGACGCCCCCAACTCATAGGTCATACGAGGCGGATCTTTGCACATCAAAGTCCAAGAAGCCCCGTTGGCTCAGTGGTAAAGCGTATCACTAGTAATGATAAGATCACTGGTTCGATTCCAGTACGGGGCAGGACGACAAAACGCGTAAGCGGAAAATTTTTGACGGTATTTTTTGCTGGGAAATCCTACACATCGTCCATGCCATGAGAGTTTTGGTGGTGTAGTGCTTACTTATTATACATCACCTGTATCGGTGTTCCACCTCCGCTATGGTAAGGAGTTATACCACAATCTTCTATGGGTAAATGAATCATTAGATGCAGGCTATATACTCAGATAGATACTAGGACAGGCGTGGGTCAATTCATTTAAACGATGAAGAAATTTTGCTGTTGGTGTCGCTTTACCTATTTGTGACTGACGCGATACCTCCAAACCGAGTTGGGAGAGCGTACATGCATGGCTTTCCGTCGCTTCTTAGTCCTGGAAGGGTATGTTATTGGGATTCTTTTGGGTAAATTTCTCCTGTGTGGGCTATTTACCTCCTGTACCTATTGGTCGGGTTTCCCAGAGTTCCTACGGCGGCTTTAGTAATACCTTGGATGTGAGTGGACCAACTAAGATTCCCTTTGCTCCTTGTATGGTCATGTTGGCTTTAAATGAAAACTCTTTATGAACGGTTTATCAAAAGGAGACCAATAACTATAGTTGTTTAAGCACTAATTAAATTGTATCTGCCAACGAGCTACCTGCTTAGGCGCGCCCCCGGAAATGTCTGGTCAAGCCTCCTGCTTGTATTTTAACCAAACATAAGTGAATGTTTCATAGTTGATATTTCAGTGATTTTTGAGTATTTGTTCATAATAAAGCTTTTGCTGAAGCAGGATTCAACATGCTTCATCGTATTCATGACCTACTGGTGAATGCTATCCTGTCTTGACATGAATCTACCTGCTCATATAGGAGTAATTTGCTAGATGCGCCAACGAGTATAGCCTGGCCATCTCTGAAATCGATCGGCAGCCCGTTCGTTGTTTTGGCAATGTTGTGATAAAAACTGCAGTCGACGTTTACAAATGGACATAAAAGTTATTTTTTTTCAACACTGTTTCCCTTCTCCCATGTCCATTCGGGAGTCTGGCCGATTATGGAAGCTATCCAAAGGCCTCTCTTTGTTGGTGCTTGCACTTAGATCGGGAAGATGACACTTCGAGAGAAAGTCACTTGGACTCTATTGACAGAGATGTTTGCGTCTACATGCGCATCTATACACCTCCGACTCCTCGCCCAGATGACGAATATTTATACCTTTACCAATGCGATGCAACCGTATCCTAAATACATTCGAAAACCAGCATGTACACTAACCCGTATGTGCACAATGCAATCCGTTGTCCTTGGCCCAACCATTGACCTTGAGAGTTAAAAAAAAAAAAAGATTTCCAAAAAAAAACCCGAAAGCGAAATATTGCAAAATCTAGGCATAAGGGGGGGAGGCTTAATCCTCGTCACTGCTAATATCGCCATCCTTGTCGCTGTCGCTTAGGTCCACAATGGGCTCCAGGGCCTCATGCTCCTTCATCTCGCGATATGTGCTGAAGGTTAAGCCCAAGAATGCAACGATAATCATGGCACCACCGACAATAGCAGAAAAGCTGAGTGGTTCTCCGGTTATGAACCAGTCCACAATGGCAACGATGAAAATTGTCAAAAGCGCCGCGACGGAGGAAAGCACCGGCGAGGTCAGCGAGATGAGGACGAGGAATGAGCCGCTAAAAGTGGCGTTTGAGAGCACGGCGAGGAGAATTAGCCAGCAGGTAGAGGCCACTGGGAGCTCAAACTTTTCGATACCAAGAATGTGAAGGATGGGCAGGGGAATCCAGAGGATTGTCAGGGTGAATAGGCCAATGAGAGAGCCGAATGTGATGGCAAAGATCATGCCGCGACCGGGTGAAACACCCTCTGGCGGACAAGCAAACCGCTTGTACAAGACCTCGTACAGACCATAAAGGATGGAGCCAATTCCAATGACTAGGTTTCCCAAAAATCGGTTGCTGGCCTCCTGATCCTTAACCCCGGACTTGGTATCTCCATATGCAACGACAAGAACACCACCAATTGCGATAAACACGGCGATGGACTTGTCGAGGCGCAAGGGCTCCTTCAGCAGTGGGACGGAAAAAACATAGGCGAAAAAGGCAGAGCAATTGTAAATGGCCGTCAGGTCTGAGGGTGTCGTCAGACTGACGGCAATGTACCAGCTCAGCCCCGCGACAGTCAGAGAGCAGGTGATGATGGCCGTGAAGCGGATAAGATAGCGAAAAGGTCTGGAGCGGCGCTGCACGGACGGGCGAAAGACTTCGAGCGTCTGCATCTCGATCATCATGGCGGTCGTCTTGAGGTGGTGCAGGTGGCGCTTCCAGAACACCGACCACGGCAGATCGCGCTTCTGTATGCGCAGGATTCCCAGCTGGACGGGCCAGAGGACGACCCAGGAGCCGTGGGTAAAGTACATCATGCAGTAGGCCTTGTCCCAGCCAAGGTCGTGCTGGATGTAGGCACTCAGCTCAGTCTGCACGCAAAAGGAAACGAGGCTGATGCCGAGGAAGAAGGCGGCATATGTGTACTTCTTGCGGGTTGCGTTGGTCTCGATGTTGGCGGCATGGCGAGGGCTGCGGCTGCGCATTTCCGACTGTCGCGTAAAGGACGATTCCTGGGTCGGTTCGGGGTGGTAGAGATTGGCATCTTCTCGACTTGAGGCGAAACTCGACCTTGCATCATCTTCGTTGCTCTCGCGGGCGAATCCAGCGCGGCCGCGTTCTGCATCGTCGGGCTGCTTTTGCAGCAAAGGAGTTGCAGATCGTCCATCGGCATGGCGATTATAGGCTGGACGGCGTGGGGACTCGGGTTCGGCATCCATATCGTCGGTTTATCTCGTTTACGGCTATTGCTTCGTCTTATCCAAACTATTCCCCCTCTTGTCAGGATCGGAAGCGTCGTTCGGTGGGTTGGTATTGGAGCCAACACTGCTTAGTCTGGCGAAGGGTCTCGGCTCGCGGGCGCATGTGGTGTTAAGAATGACGTAGGGGGTCCAATGAGATAGAACGAGGTTGTAAAGGTTACGACAAGGGGAGAAATTCAAATAAGAGGCGAGAAGAAAAGATGCTGGCGACTGAGGATTGCCAACGTTTTGATGGTAACCGACTAGATTCGCCTTGCAGTAGTGGTGTTGAAGGATCCGTGTGCTCAAGATGTCCGTCGCAAGTCGCGGAGGGGATGTCATCGGCCTGTCGGGGTCCTGGCGGAGCACCCGGCAGACAAACCCCCCTCCCCCCCAAAAAAGCGCAGGCGTCGGACAGGGTCCAGTGCCCGCCAGAGGGCGATCATGGAGGGCGCCAGGGGCGTCAGCCGCGGCATTTGGACAAACTTACGGGCGGCATGAGCCAGCTGTTACTGGGTATCTAGCCCCCTGAAGCGTATTAGCGTGACCCCGCTGAGCCTTTCTGCTGGGAGGATGCGCTAGGTGAAGGCCGACTTCTGATGGGAGCTCTTTAGCGCTTGGCCATGTTCCCATTTAGAGACATGATTCAAGCCCTACAAAGTGTTTTGCTCATACTTTGTTTAATGGGGTTTTCTTCTTTTGTTTCTCTCATCCAAGAAGGGTGTTTGTGTTGGGGTGCTTAATCAAAACCTGAAATGATCATCTTCTCATTAAAATTGTGGCGCTGGCAGATATGGAATGGAACTGCAGGCACCAATTTTTGGGGCTGGGGGTCCAATGTCAGGTTACAAATTCATTAAAATGTGCGTCAAGCATCAGATGATGGCGTTCTAGACATTCCTGTGATGTATACATGCATATGTATTGTAACTGCTGGTGCAGGTCACCTATTCAATTGTGTGGCCAGTCTCTCTCTTATCTGTTGCCCAACCCTTACAGCCTATTCCCGTCATTCTTCCCGCCCGCACGGTTATGACGCCAGCGATCATGTGCCCATGACACCCTACCCGCTTGGGGTGGTCATGATGCTACCACATGGCAACTAATGCACCCATCCCGCAGCCTGGCCTCGGCTTGGAGGGTTGCGTATTTCCAGGCACTCCATGGCCTTAATTTTCTCCCGTGCCCTTGTAGCCATACTCGAGTTCACCATGCCAGTAGTTGGTTGTGTCGGCCTTGGCGTAAGCCCAAGCCTCATCGAGCGCCTGGACAACATCCTCAGGCAGGGGGCCCTTTTCTAAATCGTTGAGGTTGCTCTCGAGCTGGGGGAGACTGGAGGTTCCAACAAGGATACCGTCGGTGCCATTCTTAATGTTGAGTTTCGAGTGGTGCACCACCCACCGCAATGCAGTCTCAACCATTGTCAAATTGTGCTTCTCAATCGCACCCTCAATTGTCTGGAGAGCCTTGAAGGTGCTGTCTCGGTAGTACCGGTCACGGTATGCCTGACCCGAGCTGGTTTGTTTCGAGAAGCGACCCGTCTCGGGAATAATGTCCTTGGACTTGATCTTACCCGAGAGCAGACCGCCAGCGATGGGATTGTACACGACAATGTCAAGGCCGTACCGGCGGCAGGCCACAAGCAGCTCAGGTTCAATGCTTCGGGTGATGCAGTTGTACATGCCCTGGTATACGGTCGGCTGGACCCAGTTATTTTGCCTGCAAATGGCGACCACTTCAGCCAGCTCGAAAGCAGTAAAGTTGCTAACACCCAGCCGCACAAACTTGCCCGCTTTGTGAAGCTTGTCCATAGCTCCGAACGTCTCGGCGAAGGGGGTACCACGATCGGGGCGGTGGAGGTAGAGAAGCTATTGGATACTGTCAGCTAACCAATCAAGCCTTAGGTATCGCAATGGATGCAACTCACATCGACACAGTCGGTGCCCAAGTCCTTCAAACTCGTCTCCACCGACTCAAAGACCTTGTCTGCAGTATTCTCACCTGGGTTGACTGGATACTGGACTTTGGTGGCCAAAGTGAAACCCCTCTCTTTCCAACCCGCCTGGGCAGTAAACGCTTCTTGCTGGCCTCCAATATACATCCGAGCTGTGTCCAGTTCATTATATCCCCTTGATTGAAAGAGCTCAAGGTACTTCTTAAATTCATCCACGTCGGTGATTCGAGCGCCTTGCTCAACCGTGGGTCCAAAGGTCATGAGACCTAGGATAATACGATTCTTGTGACTTTGGGCGACGAGAGGCATCTTGAATCAAATACTAGTGCTGTTCTTGATTGTATTTTAGTGCGAAGGAAATAGGAGGGGTTGCTCTGCTATCACTGGACCTGCGGCAAGCATATATAGAGCTCAAGAGCTCGATAATGCCCCACCATCGATGGCGAAACCGAGCGGGGAACTCATTCGCGATAGCTTGTCGGGCCCTGTGCCGATTCGTGGGATGGAGGTTACTTCGGATTTTGCTTAAATCCACTCACCTTGACGGCCGTGATGAGTTAGTGTGCCGTTCTGCAATGCCGTTCCGCGGCGCCCTTCAGTGCCAGTAATGAGAGTTCAGCTATGGCCCTTCCCCACCTCAGAACAGGATGCCAACACAGATGCCCTTCTACGATTTGTTACAGATTCAACCAGAAGGATTGACTAGAGTTAGTAGCTTGAACACCCCCACCCCCCTTCCGAAAATGTAGCTTTGATATCCTGGCTCATCATGCATCTCGGATTGTCAGTGTGGTGACGTATCAAGCTTGCGTTAGTAACACAAAATGAGCAGTCGGCTCAAGTTGGTATAGACAATTATTTTATCAAACCAGGGCGGTTTTTGTGACTCATTCACCGGAAATATGGTTGAACCATGTTAACTCCGTTATCGATTCGCTTAGACATAGATTTGGGAGTCGACTTATGAATGGCCCTGTTTAACCATCTCAAATGGGATGCAGCGTGGGCGTCAACGCCCCGCAGAACTTGAACCCGGTCGGCTAAATGTCGGCAAATCGCAATAGCACGCTCAATCTCGAAAATCAGAATGGCCATTGGATTTAGAGCTCCAGAATTCCCGTGTCGAATTGTAGACTTGTGTCGGTGCAACTTTTGCGGCGCCGGACCTCAAACATGCTTCTGTATGGTTTTCCCCGTAGTTGCCAATGCCTGTAACTTTGCTAACCAGCCCAGGACTGCAATCTCATAGAATTAATCCATTATGAGGGCACACTTGGCCCGCCATGCTCGACGGGTCCTGGCCCAGCACTCCCGCTCCCCGTCCTGCGCTCTCTACTCAGCTCCCACCCGACAACGCCAATTGCCTCGACCGATAGTCCCCACCGCATCATATCGACCCTTTTTCGATGGCATATTTTCGAAAGCGCCTCGGGAGGTGCGCCAGCCCGATTTCGAACCAGGGTGGATGAATATCATGGTGTGGAGGAGTAGGATGCTCGACAACTTACGCCCCCCACCATACGACGAACTTATAAAAACATGGAGCGCCTTTTTCAATGCGAAGCTTTCCAGCAGGGTTCCATTAAATGCTACACAGGCAGTTCAATGCCACAGACTTCTCGACTATCTGCTCCAGCAGCCATCCGAAGCGACCGCCAAAGATTCTCCCAAGCTTAGAACCAAGGATCTCGCCAACGCCCTCACAGCCCTCCTGACCCTCCGACCCCGCGAAAGAAGCTCACAGCACCTAGAATTTGTCCAACGCATCTACTCCGCCATTGTCTCCGGTCCCTCGAATATCCAGGCAAAGCCTGACCCCAACCTGTGGGCGCAATATATCCAAACCATTAGCCTATATGGCGGATCAAAAGAGGCCCTTGAGTTGCTTCACTCCAACTGGGATAAGGTGGTGGATCTAGCGAAGAGCGGCCAAAACTTGGTCACTTCGGTGGCCAAAGGCCTCGCGAGAGAGGGGCATGAGCAAGATCTGGCAGCCCTTGCCGACCATGCCGAGAAGAATGGTGTTCCCCTTAACAAAGATACGCAATTGGCCATTGTCGCATTCTTCGCTGATCGAAACCAAGTTGCGGAAACCAAGTACTGGTTTGACAAACTCCCCGCATCTGGAAATCGCAGCGCTGAAGTTTACCCACTGGTGGCATTGTTCGCCCTCCGCAACAATGCGACGGAATGGGCCGTGCCGTATTTTCTTGAGCTTGGTGACACAAGGCCGGAGAAGCCATACTGGGACAGTTTATTACAGGCCATCCTCATTATGGGCAAGGGCTTAAAACAAGTCGAGACCATGATGTCGCACATGGCTGATTCGAAGGGCCCTGTCAAGGCGGATACTGCTACAATCAATGGTTTACTGCGAGCCGCTGTCAGTTTGAATGATACCATATTGGCCGAGGATATTCTTTCGCTAGCTGCTGATAACGACCTCAAGCGGGATGGCGAGACTCATCTTATCCAGATGGGCTTGCGCCTCAGCGCAGGGTACTTGCCGGGTGTGCAAGCTGCATATAAGAGCGTCAAAAAGCTGGAGCCATGGCAATCTAACCCTGACCGATGGTGGGAATACTGTCAGTTGCTGAACAAGTATCTCAATGCACTCTGCGCCCAGAAGACACCCGACTTGAAGCTCATTCTTGAGATTGTCCACCTTGCCGAGGAGGACCAAGTCCAACTGGACCCGGACACGGTGGCCACCCTCTGCGTTGGATTTTTAGAAAACGAACAGCCATTTGACGTCATGGATGTTCTCTCAGTTCATGCTTTCCAGTTTAGTGCTGAAGAGAGAGAAGTTATCCAAGAGGAATTCGTCCAGTTTTGTTTAAACCCTGGAACGAGCACCTCCCGTGCGTGGACCGCATACCAGCTGCTTAGGCAATTCTTCCAAGATCTAAGCTTTGAGCACCGCGTGAACCTCATGGGTGCCTTTTTCGCCCGGAAGCGCCCAGACATGGCGTCCCATGTCTTTGGGCATATGCGACAACACAGAAACAGTGCCTACCACCCAAGACACGAAACCTACGTCCAGTACTTTGAATCCTTGAGCAAAACTCCCGACACAGAAGCCCTCGAAATGGTCTTCAACATGCTTAAAATGGATACCACCGTTCAGCCCGATACTAAGCTCTACACGTCTCTGATGCTTGCTCATACCGCTTGCCACCGTCCCCTTCAAGCGATGGATTTCTGGAATGAAATCACATCATCGAGAGAGGGACCTACCTATGCCAGTCTGGAGGCTGTCTTTTGGTCTCTAGAGCGCAGACCGGGAGGGGCCAAGATGGCCCAGAAGATCTGGAAGAGAATAGAAAAAATGGACGTGGATGTCCCTCTCAGGCTTTACATCTCGTACGTGGGCGCCATTGCTGGTAGTGGGCAGGTGCAAGCGGTCGAGGATGTCATTATGAAGATGCAGAGGGCTACGGGGGCGGAACCGGATCTGATGACGTGAGTTCCAACTATATATCATATGGGAAGCCTTACTGACTGTGCTATAGATTGGGTGTGGCGTTTAATGCTCTCCCTGGACAAGAACTTCAGGCCAGTTTCAAGAGCTGGGCAAAAACGCAATACCCCGAGGTTTGGGCTAATTTGGAGCAAAAGGGCAAGCGACTGACGGCAGATTCGCTGTGTAAATTTAAGATAAAGTGGGATTTGAAGGCTTGAGATGTACCAAAAAAAAAGTTTCATTGTAGACATGTATCTATACAGGTAGTAGAGGTCGAAACTGTTATACATATGACCAAGAATAATGACCATGACATCCCTCATACACAAAACGCCCAGCAGACTTTAAATGCGACGTTTCTTTTACTTTTTTTTCTTCTCTATTTATCGCCTTCCGGCAAAGAACTGATCCCGCAACATTTCGGGGTGTGCGTGCACGCTGGGGTACAGACCCATGCCCTGGACTCGGCGGATCATCTTGGCCACCTTGCGTTGGTTGACGGGCCGGAGACGGGTGATCTTGGAGTGGTTGATCATTCCAGAGGATGTGGTGAAGTGCTCAACCAAGGAGAAGTTCTGTGCGAGGGGTTAGCCAGAGTTACAAACATTCAATTGATTGAGTACGACATGGGCACGGCGAGGGGGGGGAGAGGGGGGGGGGGGGGGGGGTGGGTGTGGGGGGGGGGGGGGTTGGGGCCCAGGGCATCGACGGCGGCGTTGTTCCGCCGGGCCCTCTTGGCCCCCTGTTGGCCCCCCATGGGGCCCCGGGCCGGGGGCGGGGTGAACCCCACGGCCCCCCCGCGCCGGGGGCTCCCCCCGGGGTGGACGGGGGGCCTCTTTGGGTTTCGGGGAACCCCCCACTGCGCCCTGTCCCCC